>PVJS01042844.1:0-17324 GCA_004027185.1 Glis glis
AAAGTATAAAAAATAGGGCCGGGGGTGTAGCGCGGAGGTAGAACACCCCTGGGTTCAACCCCCGGTACCGCAAAAAAAAAAAAAAAATGAGAGAGACAGAGGCAGGGCAGGGGAGAGGGCACAAGCATAAGGAAGTCTACACAAGATTCCACAAGAAATACCTGGAATGAGAATTAAAAACCATGAGCTCTTCGGAGGAAACAGAGTTCCTTGGAGAAATGCTGGATTGTATGTCTGGGCCAGGAAATGGACAACCTGGTTCTGGAACATTCTGTCACACTGGAAAGCAAGGAATTCATCAAAGGTTCCCAGGGTGGTGCCAAAAGAGAGAGAGGTACCAACCCAAAGGGGCCTGTGAGCCAAAGAGGAACACTTTCAGCATCAAGAAACAAATAAGTTGAAATCCATGAGTTCAGAATGATACCAAGGAGGGGAAACCTCACTGGTTACCTTTGAAAGGTGCTGGGAAACTAACTCGTTTTCAAAAGAAAGAATAAGGAAACTAAGGAAAAGAACTAAGCCTCAATCCCAAGGTTCTCAAACAAACTGTCATGCAAGGACCACAGAGCTGATGAGACATTTTTTTTTGTTTTTGGTGTGTGTGTGGGGTAACTGGAGGTTGAATCCAGAGGCATTCCACCTCTGAGTTACATCCCCAGCTCAATTTTATTTTGAAACAGGGTCTTGCTATGTTGCTGAGGGTCTCATTAAGTTGTTGAGGCTGTTCTTGAACGTGGGATCCTCCTGGCTCAGCCTCCCAAGTATTGGGTTTACAGGTGTGCACCACCACGCCTGGTTTGAAGGGATATTCTTCAGAGATGGTTTTCTGCTAATAAGTGAAGAAGGAAAGACAGACTTAAACACCCCAAAGAAAAAGAATTCCCTTTGAGCAACAGTGGATGACTGGTAAGGCTATTAGGTGAAAAGCCAGAAAACCATTAGGATCTTTAATGATCAAGTTGGCAACAGCGAAAATCATTGGAAAAATCTAGACATCAAAGAGAGACACTAAACATTCCCAACTCCTGGGGCGATGCAATAGGAAGAACACACGCCGGCTACTGAGTTTCTTGCCAAAACATCTCCCTGAATCTAAGGAGTCTGTGGATCTAAGAAAACCGCAGGAAGAGAGGCCACACAGGGAGCAATCGCCAAAACCCAGACTTTGGGAAACTACAGGGACAATGTGGCTTTATCAACAATGGAACTGCAGGGCGTGGCAGGAGTGAGCCAGAAAGAAATTAAGAGACTGTGCTGTATGGACCCAACAGGATGCAGGGATGTTGACCCAGCAAGCCCGATGGGAATAAACCAATGACAAAATGATCAAGGACATTGAATACTGACTAGAGAGTATTAATGAAACTGTTTGACTTAAAAGGCATATAAATCAGATGGGGTAGCGCACACCTGTAATCCCAGGACTTGGGAGGCAGAGATAGGAGGATCACAGGTGTGAGGCCAGCCTCAACAATTTAGTGAGGCCTTTAGCAGCTTAGTGAGACCCTGTTTCAAAATAAAAAAAATAAGCCGGGCATGGTGGCACACACTTGTAATCCCAGTACTTGGGAGGCCGAAACAGAAGGATCACAGGTGCGCAGCCAGCTTCAGCTACATAGTGAGGCCCTCTGCAACTTAGTGAGACCCTGTTTCAAAATAAAAGAATAAAAAATAGGGCTGGGGGTGTAGCTCGGAGGTAGAATGACCCTGAGTTCAATACCCAGTACCACAAAATAAAAAAAAAAATAAATAAAAAATAAAATAAAATAAAATAGGGCTGGGGGTATGGCTCAGAGGTAGAAATCTCCTGATTTCAACACCCAGTCTCTCTCTCCCTCTCTCCCTCTCTCTCTCTCTCTCTCTCTCTCTCTCTCTCTCACACACACACACACACACACACACACCAAAACCATAGCTGGGTATGGTAATGAATGACTGTAATCTCAGTGCTTGGAAGGCTGAGACAGGAGGATCACAGGTTTGAGGTCAGATTCAGCAACTTAGTGAGACTCTCAGCAATTTTGCAAGACCCTGTTTCAACATAAAAAATAAAAGAGGGCTGGGGGTGAAGCTCAGAGGTAGAATGCCCCTGAGTTCAATCCTTAGGGGGAAAATTTTGTTAAGTTAAATGTATTGTGATTTTTTTAAAAAAAATCTTCTGAAGATAAAAGTCAGGAACTGGGTTCCAGATCATCTGCAGAGAGGGAGAAGGGGCCATACATAGATCAAGATTGACCCTGTATGATAATAGGTTACGCTGGGTATTGGGTAATGAGTATGGGATGTCCATTAGATTATTCTGCTTAATTTTGTGGCATGCTCAAAACTTTCCATAATATGAAAATTTTAAAAACGAAGATAAAAACACATTTTAAATTTTTGCATTGGCTAAAGACTTATAGAAAGAAAAACATACCATTTTGAGTCTAGGGCTAAGAAACTGTGGTTTCTGAGGTAAAAAATATAAAGGGGGAACTAAGTATTTGTCAATTCTCTGGAAGAGAGGGCAACTGGAAGGAGGGCATGTTTTTCATTGTATTCCCCTTTGTACTTTTAAATTTTATATTAAGTATATAATTTATATATAAATGCATAACATAATTAAAATATATTTTAAAATTCTGATATCACTATGAACTATATCCTAAAATATTGGAAAGCCTGGATTAAATAGATGACCATCCAGAAAAATGTACAGCCAAAGTTAACTCAAGAAGAAATTGAAAATTTAAATAAACATTTGACCTTTAAGGAAAGAGAATCAATAGTCAAAATATCTACCCATAAGAATGCACCAGGCCAGTGGGTGTGGTGGTGCATGCCTGTAATCCTAGTACTAGGGAGGCTGAGAGAGGAAGATCGGAGGTTCAAGGCCAGGCACAGAAACTTAGCCAGGCCCTCAGAAACTTAGCAAGACCCTGTTTCAAAATGAAAACTAAAATAGGACTGGGGGTGTAGCTCAGAGGTAGAGCACCCATGGGTTCAATTTCCAATACCCCCAAAAATAAATAAAATAAAATAAAATAAAAAAATAAAGAAAGAAAGAAAGAAAAAAAGCACCAGACCTAAATGGTTTTATAGGCAAAGTGTTATATGCAGCTTCTTAAAAATACAGCACATGCGGTCATTGCTTGGTATCTGCAGTTGATTGGTTCCAGGACCCCCTTGGACACAAAAAATCCATGGATGCTCCAGTCCCTGTAGAAAGTGGTGTAGTATTTGCATAGATCCTATGCACATCCTCCCGTGTACTTGAAATGACCTCTAGATGCCTTATAATACCTAATACAACTTACATGCTATGTAAATAGTTATTATAGTGAATCGCTTAGGGAATCATGACCAAAAAAAAAGTCTGTACATGTTTAGTATAGACAAAATTAAAAAATATTTTTGGTCCTCAGTTGGTTGAATCCTCAGATGTGGAACCCGTGCATACGGAGGCCAACTTACTTCTATTGTACAAACTCAATGTTGACTGCAAAAGCAAGCTGCAGAAAAGACGGGTGTTATGAAAATATTTACTTAAAAACTTTAAATATACAAACCATTCTTTTTTTTATGGTGCTGGGGATTGAACCGAGGGGCATTCTACCTCTGAGCTATACCCCCAGCCCTATTTTTTTCATTCTTTATTTTGAAACAGGGTCTCACTAAGTTTTGGAGGGCCTCACTAAGTAGCTGAGGCTGGCCATGAACCTGGATCCTCTGGTCTCAGCCTCCCAAGTACTGGGATTACAAGTGTGCGCCATCACGCCCAGCAGCGGCACCCCTACTTTGCATGCCATTGATGGGCTATCCCTTCTGAGAGGGGAGGCCCAGGCCGGACTCTCTGCTGGACTAAACCTTCCCCTGTCCAACAGACACCCCGCATGTCTCCCCGTGATGGAACGAAGCCTGGGGAATACACGTAGCTTTCATCCTACAAACCCAGGCTTTGCGATCCATTCCCTCAATGAAATATGTTCCTATCCCACCAGGGTGACATTGTGGAATTCATGCCACCTTGCACAACAAGCGCATGCCAGAGAGGGCCCACCTGGCAGGACAGAGTCAGTCCCATACATTTATGGACAACACACATACTTGTTTTTTAAATTTTTTATGTTTTATATTTTTGGTACTGGGGATTGAACCCGGGACATTCTACCTCCATGCTACTCCCCCAGCCCTTTTTATTTTTAAACAGGGTCTTACTAAGTGGCTGAGGATCTCACTAAGTCGCTGAGGCTGGCTGCGAACCTGCGATCCTCCTGTCTCAACCTCCCATGCCCTGGGATTACAGGCGTGTGTCACTGTACCTGGCAACACACACATATTTAGCATGGAATAAAATATGGCAAAGGGTACACAGTAAGTTCAGAATATTGGCTAGTTCTGCAGCTGAAGGAGAGAAGCAAGCGGGGAGAGAGCCAAAGGGGCTAGTAGTGGTACGTGCCTGTAATTCCAGTACTTGGGAGGCTGAGGCAGGAGAGTTCCAAGTTTGAGGAAATCCTGAGTAACTTAGCAAGACTCTATCTCAAATAAAATACATACAATAAAATAAAATAAAATGAAAAGGGCTAGGGTGTATCTCAGTGGTAGAGCACCTCTAGGTTCAATCCCTAGTACCACAAAAACAAAACAAACAAAAAACCAAAATGGCCACTAATTTTTGCTGTTTCTTCCATTAAGAAGTGGAGTCCAGTTCCTGTCTTGGGCTTCTGACTTGTTTTGACCCTCAGGACACCTCTGGACAGAAGTGATGACGTGCCAGTTCTGGGCCTAAGCTTTATGAAGGTCTAGAAGTTTCTGCTACTGAACTCCGGACATTCCAACTGCAGGCTGTAAAGAAGCCCAGGTGGGATCTCTGGATGATGGGGAGACACGTGGAAGAGACAGAAGTCATGTCGAAGAGCAAGCGTAGAGACACCAGACACGTGGGCTAAGCAAGAACCGCCCAGCTGAGCCCTGCCCAGACTCTTGACCCAGAGACACATGGGCAGCCAGGAAGAGTTGTTGTGGCAAGCCAGTAAGTTCTGGGTGGTTTGGTACACAATAGTAAATACATGAACAAGTCCTCATAACTTTCTTTGAAAACATTCCCAGTCCATCCTCTTAGCCCGCTCCTATCCCATTGTCCTGGACCATGCCTGGTGCCTTCTCCCCAGGGATCTGGGAACAGTCTTCTAACTCCGTAACTATGACCATGTGCTGCTCAGGTGTCTGCAAAGCTATTTGTAGGATCACAGAATAAGCACATTAAAAATGATCAAAGTAGCCAGGCACAGAACACGCATGTGTGTGTGTGTGTGTGTGTGTGTGTGTATGTGTGTGTGTGTGTGCCCGCGCGCACGCGCATGCACTTCTATGTGCTTGGGAAGAAGTTAGGGAGGAAACACTTTCAGCTACCAGTAATCAGCCACGCACAAGATGAGAAGGGACCAAGGAGTGCTGGAGCTATTCCACAATCATTTCAATCTACTAGGAGAATATGTGGCATCACATACAAATACTTTATTTTAACCTTCAGGGAGGTGCTGGGAAGAAGGAGAAAGCTCCCTGCTTGCTCTTAGGGTTTGACTTTGGTGCGTCCCCCAGAAAAGCCCAGGTGTTGGCTATGCAGAAATGTTCAGAGGTGAAATAATTGAACCAGGGCTCTAATCTCATCAGAGGATCAATTCATTGATGAATTAAGAATTTGAATGGACTTCTTGAATGGTAACTGTAAGCAGAGAGTGTGTGGCTAGAGGAGGTGGGTCACTGGGGGTGTGGCTTTGGGGACTCTATCTGTCCCTGGCCCCTTCTCTCTGTCTGCTTCCTGGCCATTTTTCTCCACTGTGTTCTGCCACCATGATGTTTCTGCCTTGGAGCCAGCCGACCATGGACTGAAACTCTGAAACCATGAGTCAAATAAATCTTTCCTCCTCTAAGTTGTTCTTGTCAGGTATTGTGGTCAGAGTGATAGAAAAATGAACTAAAAACACCTACTGTCAGCAGGGACTCTTTGCTTTTATTTTTGAACCCAGAGGTGCTGGGGATGTTTGCACAGAGACAGGAGCAACTGCCCACTGGAACTGTTTGAGTCTGGCAGCCTAAGAGACCCTGCCATGGCCTCCCCTGACCTAGCACCAATGGCAGAGCCAGGTCCTGAGTCCTGCACCTCTAACCCCCACCGGCGTGGGCCACCTGTGACCGTGTACTTGACTCCAAGTGCTCACTCAACCACCTCAAGTTCAAAACGAGCTACTAACAGGAACTTTACTGTCATTCTTATCACTTTGTATTCAAATTCCAACCTCAAATTTGTATCATCACGCGGTGCTATACTTAAAATAACAGACTACAGTTTTTCAGTGCCTTTAGATATCACTAAGCCTCTAAAAAGTTCAAAGTGCCAAGCCGGGTATGATGGTGCACGCTTGTAACCCCAGTACTTGGGAGGCTGAAACAGGAGGATCTGGGTTCGCAGCCAGCCTCAGCTACTTAGTGAGGCCCTCCGCAACTTAGTGAGACCCTGTTTCAAGATAAAGAATAAAATAGGGCTAGGGTTGTAGCTCAGAGGTGGAATGCCCCTGAGTTCAATCCCCAGTACCAAAAAAACAAAAACAAAAAAACAAAGTACCACATAAATTAAAAAAAAATTTTAGCTGGGCGTGGTGGCACACGCTTGTAATCCCAGTATTTGGGAGGCGGAGACCGGAGAATCCGGGTTCGCGGCCAGCCTCAGCTACTTAGTGAGGCCCTCCACAACTTGGTGAGACCCGGTTTCAAAAAAATAAAAGGATAAAAAATAGGGCCGGGGGTGTAGTTCGGAGGTAGAACACCCCTGGGTTCAACCCCCGGTACCGCAAAAAAAAAATTTTTTTTTGCCGGGCATGGTGGCACACGCTTGTAATCCCAGTACTTGGGAGGCAGAGACTGGAGGATCCGGGTTCAGGGCCAGCCTCAGCTACTTAGTGAGACCCTCTGCAACTTCGTGAGACCCGGTTTCAAAATAAAGTATAAAAAAATAGAGCCGGGGTGTAGCTCGGAGGTAGAAGCCCCTGGGTTCAATCCCCGGTACCGCAAAAAAAAAAAAAAATTTTTTTTTGTCGGTTCTCCTGAAACGACCAGGTAGATGATTTTAAGACAATACTTAGCAACAAGCCCCTGGGCGCTGGGTGATGATGGGGGCTGAGAAGAAAGTCATTAAGTACCACCTGAGCAAGAATTAGCAAACTGAAGTGCAACCCTGAAACATTTCTCACAGTTGAAACTATAATGTCTGACTAATGTGTGGTATCTTCTACGACCTCAGGGTTATGAGCCCAGGAAGAACTTTATTGCTTAAGATGCATGCTTCTGTGTTTGTTTCTCTTTCTCTTTTCTCCTTTATGACAAATGTCACCCTAAAATAGCAAGATGATTAGGTGGAAGCTGGACAAACTGAACAGAGGGTGAAGGAACAAAGAACTGAGACTTCTAAGAAGCACAGGTGCACTTCAACTTGTGATGGGGTTACATCCTGATGAGCCCATCGTAACTTGAAAATATCATTAAGTTGAGAATGCATTTAACACACCTAACCTACTGAACATCCCAACTTAACATCACAGCACGCCAAGGAGCACCTGTTGTTTCCCCTTGCGACCACATGGCTGATGGGGGGCTGCAGCCCGCTGCTGCTGCCCAGGATGGCAAGACGGAATAGGACCACAAATCATTAGCTCAGGAAAAGGATCAAAATTCACAACTTGAAGTGCGGTTTCTACTCAATGCATATCATTTTCACACCATTGCAAAATCAAAAAGTTATAAGTCCAACCATCTGGAATTGGGGGCCCTCTGCGTTGGTAGCTCTATCAGGATTCCCACAAAGGTATGTGAAGTCCATACACTAGAGTTTAGACTTAAATGTTATAGGAGGGGAGGAATCTATTCCCAGAGAAGTAAAGAATTCCTAAAAATCCCGAATTATGGCTCCTTCTAGGTCTGACTCACGTGGAGCAGGAACCCAGAATGATGGGTGAAAAATCTCTGTCCCTCTGCACAGGGCCCTGGGCATGTCCTTGCAGACATCACCTGTTCACAGGCCCCTGACTTCTTCATCGGGACCAGGACAAATGACTGGAAAGAAACTCTCTCCTGGCTGCTGGATGTGCCTGGTGGGCCTGGGCCATGGCAAACAGTATGGAGGGCACTGGGCACCAGGGAGCCAGTGTGGGGTAGGGGTGGCAGGGAGGGGTGAGAGCCGAGGTTTAGAGTGAGCCACCATTCCAGGCTCTGGCCACCTAGAACAGGGTGGGTAAGTGGAGGTGCTCCCCATAGCCCGCCCACAGCACCGTGGAGGAAGCGGGGTGGAAGGCAGCTCTTCCCTGGACCCAGGCAGACCTGGCCCATTGATCAGTCCACAGATGGACCAGGGTACCAAAGCATTCGCATGATTTCCAAGCAGAAGCTGAGAAGTTGCACAGGGCAGCCGTGCAAGGCAGAGGGTGGCTTAGCCCAAGAGGAATCCCCAGGAATCACAAAGCATCTGCTTTTAGAGATTCCAAGAAAGGGCTGCAGGGGGTTCTGATCGGATCAGGTGGAGCTGTGTGCACGGAGAGCAAGTATAGTCTGGACAAATAATCAAGCCAAGAGCTGAGCCTCACATGCAGGTTAATGTTAAAAGGCTCAGCAAGCCCAGATCTTGGAGCACAGCTGTGCTAACTGCCACCCTGCACGGGTGGATGGATGCCCACAGCCGTTTCTCCTACCGCCCAGCCACCCTTTCCTCCACCTCACTCAGTAAGGGAGTCCTCACTAGACACTGGCCACCCTCCTTGGAGAGACCCAGCATGCTCTGCGGCCGGGCTGGAGGAGGGTGCTCCACTGACCAAGGTCTCCTGCCCAGGAAAGCCCCTCTGTCCACCCTCCACAGCCAGCGGGTACAAGCAGGACACTGGCAAGAGGGGGTGTCTCATCTTAGAGATGTGGGCTGGCTCGTCATGAGATCTGTCCCTTGTAGAATTTCCTAAAGTGGCCCAGCAAGGAGGCAAGCTATCACCCTAGGGGCACTTCCTAGTTCAGTCTGTTTCTTACTTCCATTTCTAGAAGAAATGGAAGAGCCCTGACTTGAGTAAGCCACTTGACTCTTAAAGTTAGATTTTTAATATAGATCTGACAAAGGAGAGCAAACAAACAAACACCACAGCACTGCCAATAGCTATGTAATAACCTTGGATTTGAAGACCTTCTGGAATGTTCCTTCTCCTCCTTTGGTCCATGATGGGTCCAGCGGTGGACGGTGCTCTGAGACCTGGGCAGCTGTGTCAGGGCCGAAGCTACGACCACTCACAGAGAGGTGGGGGTGTGAGCTGACTCCTGGGAGGGGCCCACCCAAGCACCCCCACCTTCCAGAAGAGTCTCGGCTGAAATGACCTGGAAGTTTCCTAACTTCTCTACTTTCCTGGGTGCCTTGCCTCGGCTGGAAGAACAGGTTTTTCCACTCTGGCTGGTGTCGAACGTACCAGGAACGTACTAATGACATGTTTGTCAAAGTAGGTCCAGCAGCTCTGGCCCAGTGAGTAACTCGTTGACCTTCCTTCTGTCCACTGGCACACTCAGAACCCATCAAAGCTTTCTAAACATTCCTCCGGCCTTCTGGGGAGCTTGCCACTGATGGTGCGCATAAGATTAAAGTTTGGACACACCTCCCTGTGACACAGACATGGCAGGCACACCCCTCCCCCACATTCATGGGCTTTTTTTTTTTTGAGATGGAGTCTCACTGTGTTGCCCAGGATAGCCTCAAACTCCTGGGCTCAAGCGATCTTCCTGCCTCAGTGTCCCAAGTTGCCGGGTCAACAGGCATGTGCCACCGCATCCCACTTCATTCATGGGCTTTGAAAGGGTGAACTGTTCTAAACACACAGGAGGTGAGGTTATGCAAGCCCAAACAGGGAGGCGATGTAAAAGAACCACCTAGCACACAGATGCAAAACACCGTTACTCCCAACCCGCAAGTGAAAGACCGCGCTTCATTCAAGTCGAGGTCTTTTTCTAAACTGTTCTTCCAGAGTAAGAACTTTTGTCGTTATCAAATGTCCCTTTTTGAGGGTTTTTAAAGGGGGGAGAGCTGGCCCTGCATACTTTGAGAATTATTTGTTTTCCTCCTGGCAGATGAGTTTTCTGACTCCCAAGTTGGGAATTAGATCTGGAACAGTCTTCCCCGAGGTGAGACTGGTGGATCTAGGGGGTTTAAGGGGGATAAGAAGCAGGACTTCTCCAGATCCCTGGAGGTCTATGGGGAAGGAAGGAAAGGACTGTCCACCTTTGGGGATGCAGAACCATCCTGTGGAAACACACAGAAGGTGGACCCTGCAGAGGACTCAGGTGCAGGGGGTACTGAGTCAGATATGTCCCCATTTGTAGGGGAAAGAGGCCAGTGAAGGAAATTTGACCTTGGATTTGAGTACACGGAGGTGGGCTGGCTCGATCCTAATCATAAAACATCACACTTAAAAAATAGCAACTTAAGCCGGGCGTGGTGGCACACCCTTGTAATCCCAGAAGGCCTCACTAAGTAGCTGAGGCTGGCTGCGAACCCGGATCCTCCAGTCTCAGCCTTCCAAGTACTAGGATTACAAGCATGCACCACCACGCCCGGCTACAATGCATTTTATACACGGTCCCTCGACTTTTAGAATGTGAGCATCCTAAGATACATTTTGGTGATGAAAAAGTACCAAATAATTGTCATTTTATTTCCTTTGGTGGAAATCCCATCATTCTTAGGCTGCTTCACCTCCGCGAGGGACCAGCCTGGCAGCTCACACCCAGGCCAGCACGCAGCCCCGCCCTTACCATTCGGAGTCTCCATGGTGCGTTCCGGACACACGGCTGATCCCTCCGGCCCCACACACCAGTACATGCTGGGTGGTCTCCGCGACATGCCAGCCATCAACCCTGGGGCAGCCAGTCTCCAAAGGCAGGTCCTGCTGTCCTCACCGCCACGGCCGCTGCCCGGGGGGGTTGAGGCACCGACACGCAGTCATGGCTCGGCGGAGACCTTGCTTGCTCTGGGGGTAAAAGACATCAGGAAATCAGAAAGCTTCTTTCACGCAAGGCCTTTCTTGCGTCCCTGGCAGATATTTACTATTTATAATGTAATATTTATATTTACTCTTTATATCGTTCATAATTCCTTTCCACGGTCCATCTATCCGGCCCAACTCATCAGCTGGGGCAGGAAGGACTGAGCGCCCGCATCCCGCCTCACACTGGCCTCAGGTCTTGTCTTCCTGAGAAGAGACCGTGAACAATCCCCAGACGCCTACTGGTAAAGGGCTCAGGGGTCGTTTAAGTGACACATATCTACCATGCCCCACAAGACAGCCAGGCCGCGTGCCATGTCCAAAGACATCCACAAAGCTCAGGGAGTCCCTGCCCTCAGGGCTCACGCTCCAGTTGGGACACTGCAGACACACTTACAGCTGGTCATAACACGAGGCCTTCCCTTTTCCCAGGACAGATTCTTCTGGAAGCCCAAGGTGGGCGTGTAATTTCAAGAGGGTAGTTACCAAAAGGAATGAGTGTGGAAGGAATTGTGACATAAACCGTGCCTCTCTCAGAGGGCATTTGGCGATGGCTGGGCATGTTTTTGGTGGCCACAACTTGGGGGGGATCGAGGATGCTACCGACATATAATGGGGTAGAGGTAGAGGAGATTGTTAAACACCCTATAACATGCAAGGCCGGCCTTCTGTAACAAAGAATTATCTGGCCCCAGAGTTCCACGGAGGAGAAACTCTGAGTTAGGTTAAGACTAATCTGTCTTTTATTGGGGGAGGGAGGTTCTGGGGATTGAACCCACAGACATTCATTCTACCTCTGAGTTACACCCCCCAACCCTATTTTATTTATTTATTTATTTATTTGTTTGTTTGTTTGTTTGTTGCGGTACTGGGGATTGAACCAAGGGGCATTCTACCTCTGAGCTACACCCCCAGCCCTATTTTTTTATTCTTTATTTTGAAACAGGGTCTCACTAAGTTGCAAAGGGCCTCACTAAGTAGCTGAGGCTGGCCGTGAACCCGGATCCTCCGGTCTCAGCCTCCCAGGTACTGGGATTACAAGCATCCGCCACCATGCCTGCATTATTTTTTATTTTTTAAAACAGGGTTGGTTTCACTGAGTTGCTGAGGGCCTTGCTAAATTGCTGAGGCTGGCCTGAACCTTCAATCTGCTTGTCAGCCTCCTAAATACTGGGATTACAGGTGTGCACCATTGCCCCTCTGGGACTAATCTGTTAAAACTAACAAAGCTGAGAGAATCTTCTAGACCAAGCACTGCTTTTCCGTGCTCGGCTCCCTCTGAGTTGGGGGGTCCCCTCAACACAAGTGCTCATTCTGCTTTGCTGATCAAAGGAGCAGAACTGTGGGAGGGTCCGCTCGCGCCTGGCACGGGGACAAGTGCACGACAGGAAGGTTTTACCCTGTGAAATGCGCATTCCTAGGAGTGTTTTTATAATCTAGCCCATACACAACAAACTACAAGGTCACTGGTATGGAGACAGATGACTCCAAAATGGAGAGATAGCACAACCAGAAATAATCATAACTCAAAAAAAAAAATCAGGGTGGTCTAAATAATGTCTCAGACAACATGTAAAGGTAAAAACACAGTGTAGATGTTGAAGGTGTAGACTGTGACCTCCAGCTAAAACTTACCTGTCTCTGTTTTCTCATCTACTAAAAATAGATATGTGCCCCCGTGTCCTGGCTTTCTCTCAGGGTTTCATGAGAATTCACTAAGGCGCAGTTTCTGCTGTCTCTTTCTATGACACGGCTGGTGTGGCCATCGCAGGCAATAACGGAGGCCAGCAGGGTTTTCCCCTCCCCTCTGATGAAGGAGCTCAGAATATCAACACTAGAGGGCACTGGCTCTGTCTCCCCAGCAAGAAGGTTCTAGAAGGTGCTCTGAACCCTGTGGGCACCGAGCAAGCTACAGAACAAGACCGTGAGAGTAGTGAGAATTTCCCATCGAAAAGCCTGAAAATCTGCTGGGCATGGTGGAACACGCCTGTAATCCCAATACCTGGGAAGCCAAGACGGGAGTATTGCAGGTTCAAGGCCAGCCTCAGCAACCTAGCAAGACCCTCAGCAACTTCGTGAGACCTTGTTTCAAAATAAAAAATAAAAAGGGCTGGAGGTGTAGCTCAGAGATAGAATGCCCCTGGGTTCAATTTTCAGTACCAGAAACAAAAACAAATAAAAGCCTAGAAATTAGGCTCCAGGGCTAGGTGGGTTAGACTCTTCAAGGTAAGAGGAGGGACCAGGGAAACCTGAACTGATGGTCTTGCTCTTTATGAACCAGCACCTTTCTGAACCCAAGAGAGACTGGTTCAGAGAAGCACACATATTTGAAGTTGGGGATCCTAAAAAATCCAAGGAGGAAAAGACAAATTACCAATCTGGACAAAATTCAGGAGAATTGCAAAACCCGACTTTGAAAATCAGCTTGGGAACCGGGATAGGGAGAACCAGCAAGACAGACTGTTTTAAAATAAAGGCTCCAAATCACACAGTAACATCCAGAGACTGAGACGTGCACTTACCGTCTGCTTTCAAACACCTCTTTAAAACAGCTATCAAGCACACCCAGCAACATTCCAAAGATCCCCAAAGTGGACATTGCTTGTGAAAACAGAAGTGTCTTACCATATAATGTTTTTAAGCTACCAAAAAAAAATATTAAAAATATTTTAGGCTCACCCTCACCCAGCACATTTACTTCCCCCTTTCAGTTTCCTTTTGCAAATCAATCTACTAACAGAGGATTTTGCCACTGGAGCAGTTTTTAAATTCTAATTAATATTTTGGCTTTAAGATGAGGTAACTCCAGTACTTGGGAGGTTGAGACAGAATGAATCCAGGGATGAGGGAACAGGAGGATCACAGGTTTGAGGCCAGCCTCAGTGACTTAGCAAGACCCTCAGCAACTTAGCAAGACCCTGTTTCAAAATAAAAAGGGCTGGGGGTGTAGCTCAGAGGTAGAATGCTCCTGCGTTCAATCCCCAGTACCAAAAAAAAAAAAAAAAAAAAAAAAAGGTGAGGTAACTCAAGTTTTGCTTAATCTTTGCCCTCAAACAGATCTTTGCCTCCTCCTGCTTTGGGGTGGAGACCAATGCACAAATCTTGTTTGCAAGTTACATGTTTGCATTCACTATCCTAAATGGAGGGCTTCAAGCGGTCTCTTGCAGTAATAATTATTTTATTAACTTTTTAAATGTCATCAATTTCCTTTTGTCACCCCTTTATGCCTGCATTTATGAATAAACCTCAATGCTCAAAGACAAAGAAAACAGGAAAGTGGACATTCCTTTTATAAATTATTGAGCACTTTAGGTGAGGAATAAACGTCATGAATTTATGAAGCTGGAAGACTGGGCAGACAGTACAGTCAGCAATCACTCGAAAGTCTTTTTCTAGGAAGTTTAGGAAGGACTGTCAATACAAAAAGTGTTGGAAGACCCTCGCAAGCGAGGCATCTTAGAAATGCTCAGACCCCCAGCTCCTTTTTGAATCAAAAGCCTGGTCGAGATGTTTGGACCATGGTTCTAGACATTGCTGCAGCATTTGTTAGCATACCCTAACTAATACTGGCTTGCCTATAAAATGTGCATAATGGGTTTGTGGACATCAGAATATCATGGAACTGCAGGCCAGAGAAATATGTTGTCCTCAATTCCAGATGAGCACAGAAAGATTGGGGAACAGAAGTGCTCCACAAGTCTGAAACCACAGTAATTTAATATTATCCATTCACCATTCGGTCACTGTGCCTACTACTAGGCATGGGGCGCCTCCTGGCTCCGCTACAGGCACGCAGATACCGCAGGGAGCAAGACAGAAAGAGTCTCCGAGCCCAGGAGTGCCAGGGGAAGACTGTGAGCAATTAAGGAGAAATTAAACAAATAAAGGGATACACGGACGGTGGGGGAGGATGGTGGGAGGGGGCTGCTAGAAGGATGCAGAGCAAGGGGTGTGAGACAGAGGGTGGCGGTAGAGAGGGTGGCCAGGGAAGGCCTTCGAAGGCCAGGGGAGGTGGCACAGGACAGTGACGCAGAGGGACAGTGAGCTTGGCCAGGGTGGCTGGGTGCAGTGGCCTGGTAGTCTCAAATGATGGAGGCTAGCTAGACCACCCCGGGGGGACAGGAGGAGGGAAGGAGCTTCCCCCAGTCTCACATCCATGGCAAGAAGAAGGGATTGAAGGGCTCTGTGAAGAGGACGGACATGATTCCATTTACCCATTTAAAATGATATATAATATCACTCTGGCTGCAGATAGAGAAGAGAGAAAGGTAATATAATGTACAGGAGCAGGATGGCAGAGGTGGAGGCCACGAGCAAGAAGAGGATACACGTTTTGAGGAGAGCACATTTTCAGGTAGACCCAACAAGGCTCAGTAGCAGAATGGCCGCAGGGGTGAGGGATCAGGAGGAAGCTAATTTGTAGGTGTTTGATCCGAGCAACTGTGTCGACTACGGGGTCGCCCCTGACATGTGGAAGCCTGGGGAGAAGAAACATGGGGCTGACCCCCGAGAAACTCCTTTAGGGACACACTAGGTGTTGGTATGTTATTAATATATTATTATTATGTTTGCCTCTGAAAGATGAGCAAAGATAATAAAAACCAGATGGTAAAAGGCACTTCACGTTAAGGTTTTCAGAAATCGTGCGTGCTGTATTCCTTTTAAGGACCGGGTACTTTTATTACCATGTCAGTGACAAACTCTATTAAAAATAGTGTATTTGCCCAGCGTGGTGGCGCACGCTTGTAATCCCAGTACTTGGGAGGCTGAGATGGGAGGAACCAGGTTCATGGCCAGCCTCAGCTACTTAGTGAGGCCCTCCACAACTTAGTGAGTCCCTGTTTCAAAATAAAGAATAAAAAATAGGGCTAGGGGAGTATCCCGGAGGTAGAATGCCCCTGGGTTCAAACCCTGGTACCTCCAAAAAAAAAAGAAAAAAAAAAGAAAGAAATAGTGTATTTGGTGTGGGGTTTGCTAAGAACATAACTAGATGTCCCCGTTTCTCTCCAACTGTTTCAGGGGCGTATGTCCCGGCCTCAAAGCATGAAGCTGCAGGTGGAGGTGCCTGTAGGGGTTCCCAAATTCTCCATCACTCTCTTTCACCGACTTCCAGCCTTCCTGGGCTCCCTGCCCCCCCGCGTCCCTACCCGGGGAGGTCGCCTGGGGAGGCCACTGCCAAGGTAGAGGTGCGGCCCCTGGGGAAGAAGCGCCCCGGACGCGAGGAGGGGAAGAGGCCAGAGGGCATCACCGGGCGGGCAGCACACACAGACGCGCAGCCCCTTGCCCACCTGCCCGCAGTCTCCCGCGCTCTGCCCCGCACGCACCGCCCCTCCAAATTCAAGGACGGGTTTCCTCCAAAGGCAGAAGACAACCTGTTGCTGCATCGGTGTTTTCTACTTTTGCTTCTCGCCCCGGCTCCCGGCCCTGTCCTGCGCGGGGCTGCGGGTTCGCGGCCTGGGCTGGCACGTTCCCCAGCTCGCCAGCAGGAAGGACGGGGTCGGGGCGGCGGGAGGCGGCCGGGCGGGAGACCCGGGCCGGGGCAGGCGAGGCCGGGGCTGCACGGGGACCCCGGCAGGACGGCACTTACCTGCGGTGGCGGCGGCGGCGGCGGGGACCCGCGGGCCGGGCCTGGCCGTCCCCCGCCCTTCGTCCCCGCGCTCCCGGGCCGCGCCGGGCCAGACGCACTTCCTCAATCCTGCGCTGGGGAGGGCGGGCGGCGGGCGGCGCGAGGGGCAGGCAGGGCCAGGCCCTTCCTAGAGCAGGGAGCCCCCGGGCCCGCCTCCGTTTCCCTAAGTGATCAGGTTCACTGCCCGTGCCCCAGAGGATGGCGAGATGCCAGGACCTTGCAGGGCCAGCTCCCCTGCAGCTTCGCGCCCAGCTGTCTCCCCTGGGGGCGGGCAGAGATAAGATCGGGCGGTTCTCTGCCCAGCCCAGCGTTCACGCCGTGCTCTAAGAGAGCCATGGCTTATTAACCTCCAACCTGCATGCTGGCCATATAGTCTGGCTGTAGATATTAGAAGAGACAGAGAATATTCATCTGTGTGCAGCTCCTTAGAGGGCAGTATAGGAATATGCATTTTTAAGTAAATCGTGAAATAGAAGATTTAACGTTTGCAAAAGAAAATATTTTGCAAAATGCCCCTCTTCCACCACACGAATTTACTAATTTAATTACAGATGTATGCAAAGATATTGCTCTTTGGTGAAACTTTTAATTTTATTTGTGTTATGTATGTATGTATGTATGTATTTTTTTTTTTTTTTTGCGGTACCGGGGATTGAACC
>PVJS01042845.1:0-11297 GCA_004027185.1 Glis glis
CAAGCTCCACCCCCAGCCCTATTTTTTATTCTTTATTTTGAAACAGGGTCTCACTAAGTTGCAGAGGGCTTCACTAAGTAGCTGAGGCTGGCCTCGAACCCGGATCCTCCTGTCTCAGCCTCCCAAGTACTGGGATGACAAGCGTGTGCCACCACGCCCGGGCAAAGTAAAATTTCTAAATGGCAAAGAAAACAGATCTGAAATAACCATTGGATGAGCTTTGACAAATGACTACACTTGAGCAGCCCAAAGTCCTATAATGATACAGAACATTTCCAGAACATTCCATTGGAATGTTCCAGTACAGAGCATTTTCAGAAAATGCCCTCATTCCCCTTCCCTGTCCATCCCCAGCTCCCAGAGACAACAGTGGTTCTGGTTTTCCACCACAGATTAATTAGATGATTGTAAATCTTCACATAAGTGGAATTGTCAAATGTACTCTTGCGTGAAGAGTTTTTGCTATGGTTGTTGTTGTTTTGGTTCTGGGGATGGAACCCAGGGGCACTCTACCTCTGAGCTCCACCCCAGCCCTTTTTATTTTTTATTTTGAAACAGGGTCTCACTGAGTTGCTGAGAGTCTGGCTAAATTGCTGAGGCTGGCCTCAAACACATGATCCTCCTGTCTCAGCCTCCCAAGTACTGGGATGACAGGTGTGTGCCATCAGGCTGGGCTGCAATTTAAAATTATTTTATTATTATTTTATGTTCACAGTGCTGGGATCAAACCCAGGACCTCCCACGTGCTAGACAAGCACTCTGCCACCGAGCTCCACCCCAGCCCTTTTTTGAATGTTTTTGATCTGTGGTGGGGTGAATCCTCAGATGAGGAACCTGCAAATATAGGGACGTACTGTAACCTAGAACTGCACAGCCACAGAGCAGGCGCTTATTAAATAACAGTTGCAGCCGGGCGTGGTAGCACATGCCCGTAATCCCAGTACTTGGGAGGCCGAGACAGGAGGATGGCAGATTTGAGGTCAGCCTCAGCAACTTAGCAAGACCCTGTTTCAAGATAAAAAATAAAAAGGGCTGGGGGTGTAGCTTGGTGGTAGAATGCCCCTGGGTACAATCTCCAGAATAATAATAATAATAATAATAATAATAATAATGACAAGAAAAAGAAGAAGGAGAAGGAGAAGGAGAAGGAGAAGGAGAAGGAGTAGAAGAAGCTGCACGAATCAGTCATCGATTTAACTTTGCAATGGTACCTGGTATACACTAGGCGCTCAGACAATGCTGAAAGTGTGAATCACTGCCGTAGCCCCCACCCGAGTGGCTGCAGAAGAGGGGCCTGCTTGTTCCTCTCCGGAGCCCCCAGGGGCCCGCGCCAGGCAGCCAGGTCCCTGCAGCCCAGTGTGGCAGCCGTGGGTGGAGGCGCCCTCTGAGGCCGGGGCTCCTGGGCGAGGCCGACGCGCTCGGCCTCTCCCGACACCACTGTCTGCGTGCGGCTGGAGGTGGAGGTGGAGAAATCGATATAAAGATTGGCTCTGGAGGAGAGGGAAAGAAGAAAAGGCCTCTCTACTCCACTGAGGAGGCAGCTGCGGCGGCGCCGGCGGGGGCGGCCGCTGTGTCCCCCGATGCGCACCAGCCTGCTGTCCCCGCTCCCAGCTCTCCCGGAGCCGCAGGGACAGGGCCCCTCCCGGGCCTCATTCAAGGAAATGCTCAGCTCCGGGGGCCTCGAAGCTTCCTCCCGGACCATTCTTCTCTACAGAATTTAGGATTTATCACGGGTCGGCAGGTGTCCCGCCACTAACAGGCCCACTCATGACTGACGACAGTGTTCAGAGCTGGGGACGCAGGGGGGAGCAAGACAGGCAAAAATCCCTGCCTTCATGGGCGTGGTGTTCTGGGCAAACAGATAGTGAGCAAGATAAATAAGATATACAATATGGTGTGTGTGTGTGTGTGTGTGTGTGTGACTAAACCCAGGGGCATTCTACCTCCGAGCTACACCCCCAACCCTATTTTATTTTCTTGTTTTGAAACAGGGTCTCACTAGGTTATGAGATTCTCACTTAGTTACTGAGGCTGTCCTTATGCCTGCGATCCTCCTGTCTCAGCCTCCCAAGTGCTGAGATTACAGGTATGTGCCACCACACCTGGCTAAAATTTGCAATATGGCCGGGCGTGGTGACGCACGCTTGTAATCCCAGTACTTTGGGAGGCAGAGACCGGAGGATCTGGGTTCACGGCCAACCTCAGCACGCATGCGCGCGCGCGCAATCTCTCTCTCTCTCTCTGTCTCTCTCTCTGTCTCTCCTCTCTCTCTCTCTCTCTCTCTCTCTCTACCTAGTGAGGCCCTCCGCAACTTTGTGAGACCCGGTTTCAAAAATAAAGCATAGAAAAATAGGGCCGGGGGTGTAGCGCGGAGGTAGAACGCCCCTGCGTTCAATCCCCGGTACCGCAAAAAAAAAAAAAATTTTGCAATATTGCAATATGGTTGATGGTTGTAAACTCTGAGTAGATAAACAGATCAGAGAAGGGACAAGAAATGTTGGGTGTGGACGCGTGGTATCGTATGATAATGTCTGCTGATGCAGAAAGTGATGTGGTTATCCAGAGAAGGAGGGAGTGTACCAGCGAAATACAAAGACCCTGAGGTACGAACATGTAGTAACAGGCCACGGAATGATGTTTCAGTCAATGACCGACTGCATATATGACAGTAGTCCCCTGAGATTATAACGGAGCTGAGATATTCCTATCGCCATAGTAACGCTAAAGCGCAAGGTCACGTGGCTTATTAGCAGCAAAGCTGGCATCAAAGTCATGTCTCACCTTTTGGAGTCTGAAGGATTTAAAGCTTGGAGCCAGGTGCAGTGGCGTATGCTAGAAATCCCAGTACTTGGGAGGCTGAGACAGGAGGATCGCAGGTTCGCGGCCAGCCTCAGCTACTTAGTGCGGCCCTCCACAACTTAGTGAGACCCTGTTTCAAAATAAAGAATAGAAAATAGGGCTGGGAGTGTAGCTCGGAGGTAGAATGCCCCTGGGTTCAATCCCCAGTACTGAAAAAAAAAAAAAGAATTTAAAGCTTGGGAAAGGGAAGCAGTCTCTAATTACCATGGACTAGAAGCAAAGGACACTTTCAGTGACGAACTAGGACAAGAGACAAAAAAAAAACCAGAAATAGGCCTGGTCGTTTCTTTCCTTTTCTTTTTCTCTTTCTTTCTTTCTTTCTTTCTTTCTTTCTTTCTTTCTTTCCTTCTTTCTTTCTTTCTTTTGTATGGTTTTTGATGTTGGGGATGGAACCCAGGGCCTTGCACATGCTAGGCAGATGTTTTACCTAAATGGTGAGTTGCTCATACATGGTGTACAAAAAGCAAATCCCTACCTCACGCCGTACACATGCACCACTTCCAGCTGGAGAAAGAACTTAAGCAGGTAAAGGCCAGACTTTCGCAGGTCTAGACACAGATAAATGAGTTTAGCTTTCTGATCTCAGGTTTACTTGGACAGGTTTGCTAAACTATTCACGATAAGCACCAGCTATAAAGGAAAAGTGCTACATTAAAAACTTAAAACTTCTAAGCCAGGCATGGTGGTGCATGCCTGTAATCCCAGTATTTGGGAGGCTGAGACTGGAGGATCCGGGTTTGTGGCCAGCCTCAACAATTTAGTCAACCCCTCAGCAACTTAGACCCTGTTTCAAAATAAAAAATAAAGCTGGGCATGTGGTGCATGCTTGTAATCCCAGTACTTGGGAGGCTGAAAGAGGAGGATCACAGGTTTGAGGACAGCCTCAGCAACTTAGTGTGACTCTCAGCAACATAGTGAGACCCTGTTTCAAAACAAAACATTAAAAAAAAGAGCCTGCCAAGTACTGGGATTACAAGCACGCACCACCATGCCCGGCTGAGACAGGAGGACCGCAGGTTTGAGGCCAGCCTCAGCTACTTAGTGAGGCCCTCCGCAACTTAGTGAGACCCTGTTTCAAAAATAAAGAATTAAAAAATAGGGCTGGGGGTGTAGCTCAGAGGTAGAATGCCCCTGGGTTCAATCCCTAGTACCACAAAACAAACAAACAATAAAAAGGGCTGGGGGTATAGCTCAGAGGTAGGATGGCCCTGGGTTTGATCCTGAGTATCAAGAAAAAAATTAAAACTTCTGTGCAACAAAAGACACCATAAACAAAGCAAAAAGACAAGCTACATACCCGAAAGTGTATTTTTCCAGGCAGATATAACGGTTTCTGGGTTAGTATTCAGCATATAGAGAACTACAAACCACTACGAGAAAATAAAACCAAACAACTCAAGAGAGAAATCGAGGCCGTGAACGGGCAACTCCAGGAAGAATCCCCTACGGTCAAGAACACGGAAAAGACGCTTCAGAGCAGGGGTGGATGGGAAGTGCGCAGTCAGATAATGAGGCGCGATTTCTTCCCC
This sequence comes from Glis glis, assembly GCA_004027185.1. Lineage (NCBI taxonomy): Eukaryota > Metazoa > Chordata > Mammalia > Rodentia > Gliridae > Glis > Glis glis. Next base: position 4,389 of record PVJS01042845.1, read on the forward strand.
ATCAGATTGGCAAAATGGGAAATGGCAAACATATCCATGTCGGTGAGATGCGGAGCTGGGGCGGCTCTTCATACTTGTCAGATGGGAGGACCAATTGGTAGAACCATTTAAAGAATAATTTAGCAATATAGAGTAAGATTGAGGATGTGCATTCCCTGGAACCCAACAATTCCACCCCTTGATCGATCCTCCCTTCCTTCCTTCCCTTCCTTCCTTCCTTCCTTCCTTCCTTCCTTCCTTCCTTCCTTCCTTCCCTCCCTCCCTCCCTCCCTCCTTTCTTCTTTCTTTTCTTTTCTTTTTCTCTTTCTTTCTTTCTTTCTTTCTTTCTTTCTTTCTCTCTTCCTTCTTTCCTCCCTCCCTCCCTCCCTTCTCTCTTCCTTCCTTCCTTCCTTCCTTCCTTCCGTCCTTCCTTCCTTCCTTCCTTCCTTCCTTCCTCCTCCTTCCTTCTCTCTCTCTCTCTCTCTCTCTCTCTCTCTCTCCCTCCCTCTCTCTCTCTCTCTTTCTGTGCTACTAGGGATTGAACCCAGGGGCATTCTACCTCTAAGCTAAACCCCCAGTTCTATTTATTTTTATTTTGAAATAGAGTTTTGCTAAATTGCTGAGGCTGGCCTCAAACCTGTGATCCTCCTGTCTCAGCCTCCCAAGTGCTGGGATTACAGGCATGCACCAGAATGCTCGGCTCCATCCCTCAATTCTGAGAAAACCTCACATTTCTGAAACATTTGGGATAATTGAATGCACCAGTGATTGTTAAATTATAAAAGCTAGAAAGATCCCAAATATGCATGCACAAAAGAGAGGATTAATGAATTATGACATACTGTGCACCATGATGGTCTACAGTAGTCAAGGAATAAACAAGAGATATCAGTTTTATCGAGAATAATAAATCTGTGTGTGTGTGTGTGTGTGTGTGTGTGTGTGTGTGTGTGTGTTTTTTACTGGGGATTGAACCCAGAGACATTCTACCTCTGAGCTACACCCCCAGCCCTATTTTATTATTATTTTTTTATTTTGAAACAGGGTCTCAGTAAGTTGCAGAGGGCCTCGCTAAGTTGCCGAGGCTAGCCTCCAACCTGTGATCCTCCTGTCTCAGCCTCCCACGTACTGGGATGACAGGCGTGCACCACCATGCCCAGCTTACAAATAAATCTTAAATACATAATTCTGAAATGAAAAGAAAACTGCAGGGAAAAACCCCTCAGTGTGATACCACTTTACATAAAATATCAGCGCGCACAAAACATGGGCATAGAGACAGATGCGGTAGAATATTACAAACCATTCATAAATTATAAACACCAAATTGGGATATTCCTCTTAAAGGGAAGAAAGGAAGAATAATGCTTTAAATATATCTGTACTTTTTTTGTGTATGTACTGGGGATTGAATCCAGGTGCGTTCTACCACCAAGCTACACCCCAGCCCTACTCAGGTTTTTATTTTGAAACAGAGTCTCACAAAGTTGCTGAGAGCCTCTCTAAGTTGCTGAGATTGGCCTCGAACCCGTGATCCTCCTGTCTCAGCCTCCCAAGTACTGGGATTTCTTTCTTTTAATTTATTTATTTTTGCAGTACTGGGGATTGAACCCAGGGGCATTCTACCTCCAAGCTACACTCCCAGCCCTATTTTTTATTCTTTATTTTGAAACGGTCTCACTAAGTTGCGGAGGGCCTCACTAAATAGCTGAGGCTGGCCTTGAACCCAGATCCTCCCATCTCAGCCTCCCAAGTACTGGGATGACAAGCATGTGCCACCACGCCCGGCTAAGTACTGGGATTTCAAAATAAAATAGGGCTGAGGGTGTAGCTCAGAGGTAAAATGCCCCTGGGTTCAATCCCCAGTACCGCAAAAATAAATAAATAAATAAATAAATAAATAAATAAATAAATAAATAAATGGAATCAGTCTTGAAAGGTCCTTGGTCCTTCCTTCCTTCCTTCCTTCCTTCCTTCCTTCCTTCCTTTCTTCCTCCACCATTGACAGGCAGTGCTCTGGGTTCTGGGGTTGCCTTCCCGGAGCGCACACTCTCTTGGAGGAAGCGGGAAAGCAAACACTGTCTAATGTGTTAGAAAGTGGGTGCTGGGGGCCGGGTGCATCAGGACAGGGGCAGAGCGCCAGGAGAAGCTCGGCTGTATCTTCATGTAGAGGTTGGGGCGGCCTCAAAGGGAGAACAGGATGTCGGCAAAGAGCGGAAGCAGGGGAGCGAGTTTGCTCTGCGGATACCCAGGGAGAGGAAAGCAGCAGGTGCAAAGGTCCTGTGGTGGACCCAGGAAGAGCGAGGTGGCCGGTGGCTGCAGGGGAGGGACGGGAGGGAGGAATCCTGGGGCACGGGGGGTGGGTGGCCAGAGGCGCCGGCAGCAGATCCCACAGGGCTTTAAGAGACATGGGGAGGACTTGGGCTGTTTCTGAGAGCCGAGAGCCATGGAAGAACCTTGAGCGCAAGATGGACATGGTCTGATTTGTTCGTTTAATAGGAGCCCTCTGGTGGCTGTGGGGAGAATGCACTGAGGGGGGCTGAGGTGGCAACAGAGAGAGCAAAGAGGAGGCTACTGCACTAGTCCCAGCAGGAGATGATGGAGGACTGGATGGAGGAGGAATCGTGGACACCAGGGGGAGCGGGCGGATTGGATCTGCTGTGGGTTTCCCCTCCCTCCTCACTCGTGCATCCCATCATCCATCCAAGCAATGAGTGTCGATCGAGAACCATCTCTGCCGGGGACGGGGATGGCGAACGGTAAGCGAGATAGACCAGGACCCGCGCAGATGGGACGGAAACTTCGTGGAGAGACAGGGAGCAAACCAGTAAGCATAAAATAAGCAAATTGCTCTGCACCGCGAGAAGTGCGAGGGAGGAGAGGGGCAGGGGCTGTGAGGAGACTGTCGAGGCCCTCGTCGTGTGCGTGGAGAAACTGAGGCACAGAGGAGACACGGCTGGCTCAAGGTCACACAGCCCCTTCCCAGCAGAGCGAGGAAAGGAACTCAGCCCTGGCCTCCCCCCTCCATCGGCCTCCCCATCGGCCTCCATCGCGGAGCCCGGGCCTCCTGGTGGTTTAGGAGCCTCGGGGGCCCTGGAGCGTCTGGTCCGTGAGGCCCCGGGCCACGAGCCGGCTGGTCCCGCCCGGCCCGGCAGCGGCGGATCGATTGTGCGTGTGCCACACTGATCTTCCATCTCATTAGGTCTCCGTTTTCATCTCCCGGCTTCCTGGCAGCCTTCAAATTATCCCATAAAATTTATTTACTATTTCATGAATACATAAGCAGCAGGCAGGCACAGCTCTTTATATATTTACACTGTATATATTTCACGGGAGACTTATAGCTGTCTCTAAGGCAGAGAGGGAGCCCTGGGCGCGGGAGCAGACGGAGCGGCAGCTGGCGGCGGAGGAAGGGAGGCGGGAGGGGGCGCGGGGCGGGGACGAGCCAGGCGCCCACGGCCACGCCAGCCACGGAGAGCCACGGAGAGCCACGGGGAGCCACGGGGCGGGAGCGGGGCTCTGAGCGCCGGGCTGATGTCAACGCTCCGGGTCAGCGATTCTGCGGCGTGAGGCTCCAGCCTTGGACAGTCTGGTAAGTGGGTGCCGATGGGCGACAGGGGACTCAGGGCACCGGCCAAGGGTGGGATCCTCATCCTGGTCCTAGAATAAGCCCTGACTCTTGCTCCAGCCTGAGTCCTCACCCTTGTTATAGCCTGAGCCCGGATCCTAGTCACAGATGAACCCAATTATAACCTGAGCCTTGACCCTGGTCATAGATTGAGCCCTGCTCCCAGTTATAGACTGTGCCCTGATCCCAGTCACAGCCTTCCAGAACTCTGACCCTTGTTACAGCCTGAGCTCTGAGCACTGTCACAGATTAAACCAGTTACAACCTGAGCCCTAACCCTGGTCACAGACTGACCACTGGTTCTAGTTATAGACTGAGCCTTAATCCCAGTTTACCATAATCCCAGACTAAGCCCCGACCACAGTCAAAGACTGAGTCCTGGCCGGGCGTGGTGGCGCACGCTTGTAATCCTAGTACTTGGGAGGCTGAGACCGGAGGATCCGGGTTCGCGGCCAGCCTCAGCTCTCTCTCTCTCTCTTTCTCCCTCTCTCTCTCTCTCCTTAGTGAGGCCCTCTGCAACTTCGTGAGACCCGGTTTCAAAATAAAGTATAAAAAATAGGGCCGGGGGCGTAGCGCGGAGGTAGAATGCCTCTGGGTTCAATCCCCGGTACTGCAAAAAAAAAAAAAAAAGATGGCTGGGGGTATAGCTTGGAGGTAGAATGCCCTTGGGTTCAATCCCCGAACCTGACCTTTACCCCTGACTAAGCCCTAACTATAGTACAGACTGAGCCCTGACTCTAATCCCAAACTAAACCCTAACTCTGCTCACAGATGGAGCATCGACCCTGTGCCCAGACTAAGCTCTGATCCCAACACTAGGCTGAGCCCCAGCCCCTCTGCTCCCTTGCCTGGTGCATAGCGGCCCCCCTTCTATGGGCCTGCGGTGATCCTGTGCGGTGGCCTCGTGGTAGCCCTGCCCTCCTGTGCTGAACTTGGCCACGGGACTCGCTTTGGCCAGTGAAATGTGGGAAGCAGAGCCTGGCACCGCCCGGTGGATGTCTTACCACGGCCGCATGTGATTCTCCACCTCCCCATTCCCCTGCTGGAGTTATGGGTGACATTCCGCAAATAGCCCGGGCCCCTGAGTAGACCATGTGGAGTGCGGCCCTTACCCAGGACACAGCGCGGTGAGATGTGAGCTTCGGCGGATTGTCTAGGCACCGAGATCTGGGGGCTGCTTGTTACTGCAGCGCAGCCTGACCGATACAACTGGGAACCTCTTTTCCTCCACAGATAGCTGCTCTGGCTTCTGTCCATCCCCCATCATCAAGGTCTGGCTACAGAAGGGCCCAGCGTCCAGGGCCAGAGGGAAGGTGGCGAGAACGTCATTCAAGGAATCAGAAAATACACATACGAGGCTGGGCGTGGTGGCACACACTTGTAATCCCAGTACTTGGGAGGCTGAGACCAGAGGATCCGGGTTCACGTCCAGCCTCAGCTACTTAGTGAGGCCCTCCGCAACTTATCGAGACCCGGTTTCAAAATAAAGAATAAAAAAATAGGGCTGGGGGTGTAGCTCCAAGGCAGAACGCCCCTGGATTCAATCCCCAGTACCGCAAAAAAAAAAAAAAAAAAAAAAATCCGCACATGAAGCCAGGCACACAGTAGGCACTCCGGAAACTTTTAAACTGAAAAATGTGTCATTTTGCTCTCCTTCTGCCTGGGCCCTTTAAAAAAGCCTCCTCTTCCACCTACAGTGAGCTGCCCCAGGGACGGCGGGGCAGGAGGTGGCTCTGACATCCAGTCCCGTCCCCAGTATCAGCAGGTGACCGTCCACACTGTGGGTGCCCCGGATGACTCCAGTGTGGAGCATCTGTGGCTCTCTCCACCAGAGCTCCAGCGGCCCCGTCCACCATCATTCCTGCAATTCTCCACTCCTCCTGCCCCAGCACCGGTGCAATTTTCCTCCCCGGTGCTAATGTTTATTGAGCACCTACTACAACCCGCCCCCGTGCCTTTACTCATCTTCACATCAGTTCTCTGAGGTTAGTTCTCACCCTTTCATCTGTCCAATAGTCCATCTACTACCAGGCCACCAGGCTTCACTGCTGGACAAGACGCGGGAAGGTAAATAATGACGATGAGCGCCAGGCAGGGGGGTCACTGTGCACGAGGCACCGTCCACCCATTGCTTCAGTCCTCTCAAAATCCCCAGGAGATGAGCACTGTTGTTGCTGCCACTTTGCAGATGAGAAAATCGAGGCCCAGAGAGGTTAAGTGCCTTGTCTGAGGACACACAGCTCCTAGGTGGTAAATAGATTGGAAACCAGGCAGCCCGGCTGTTGTGTGGGCGTAGCTGACCAACAGACACCATTTGAGTGAGCAGAGATGTCCGAGAGGGTGGAGAAGTAAGTTGGACCTTCCAGGAGAAATTTTTGGAGTCACCTCGTGGCTAGTCAAAGCCTGGGCTCCATTCACAGCGGCAGAGGCCGGCGGAAGACCCCCCCCAAACGCAGAGGTGCTGCACAATTGCACAGGGCCGGCTTGGATTGGTAGGAGCCACCAGGAGAATATCATTCAAGAATAGCAGAGGCCGGGGTGCCCCACGCCCCCTCGACACGCTCAGAATTCACCTGCAGCAGCCATGGGTATGCACGCAAGCTGCCCCACACACCCCCAAGTACCGCCAACACCCCACTCCTTTATTTTGGTGCTGGAGATTGAACCCAGGGTGTTCTACCTCTGAGGTACACCCCCACACCTTGGTATTTTTTTTTATCTTGAAACAGGGGCTCGCTAAGTTGCGGAGGGCCTTGCTAAGTTGCTGAGGCTGGCCTCGAACCTGCGATTCTCCTGTCCCAGCCTCCCAAGTACTGGGATCACAGGTGTGTGCCACCACGCCCAGGCGACCCCTGGGTCTTCTGCGGAGCGTCTCATCCAGCGTCTTCACAGGGCGGCCAGGGCGAGCTGCAGGCCCACCGTCTCCAGAGACGACAGGTAGCCAACGAAGGACGGGGTTGGAGAGAGATCGCCGGTTCTATGAGCCTCCGCAGGACCGTTCTGGGGCGGCGTCTACGAGGCTCCTCAGAGGGTCCCCAGAAATGGAGTCCCCATTTTGTTTCCCTGTGAGCACAAACATCCTGCCTTCGCTCCTTTTCTAACCCTCCCCCTTCCAAAAACAACCTGCACCCCAGAGCTAGCCTCGGGTCTCCTTTGGGGGGTCCCCAGACCCAGGCCGACCGTGGGCAGCAGAAAGTCGTCCCTCAGGGGTTCAGCTGCGGAGGGTGTCGCTGGGCCGCTCTGGCCACAGCTTGTTTTGATTTTTGTTGTTGTGGTACCAGGGATTGAGCCCAGGGGCATTC
>PVJS01042847.1:0-17326 GCA_004027185.1 Glis glis
GGATTGAACCCAGGGGCGTTCTACCTCCGCGCTACACCCCCGGCCCTATTTTTTATACTTTATTTTGAAACCGGGTCTCACGAAGTTGCGGAGGGCCTCACTAAGTAGAGAGAGAGACAGAGACAGAGACAGAGACAGAGACAGGGAGAGAGAGAGAGAGAGCTGAGGCTGGCCGCGAATTCAGATCCTCCGTTCTAGGATTACAAGCGTGCGCCACCATGCCCGGCCTGGCATTTTTGTAAGAAGTCAGATGGGCATAGATGTATGGATTTATTTATTAACCCTCAGTTCTGTTCTCATCTGTACATCTGTCTATCCTATGCCTGTATCATACTGTTTTGATTATTATAGCTTTGTAGTAAGTTTTGAAATCAGGAAGTATGAATCCTACAACAGCCTCCTTCTTTCTCCTTCCTCCCCCTCCTCCCTTCCCCCTCCCCCCCCTTCCTCCTTCTCCTTCTCCTCCTCCTTTTTCTTTCCCTTGTCCTAGGGATTGAACCCAGGGGCACTTTACTACAGAGCTACATCCCCAGCCCTTTTTATTTTTTATTTTTTTGTGGTACTGGGGATTGAACCCAGGGGCATTCTACCTCTGAGCTACACCTCCAGCCCTATTTTTTATTCTTTATTTTGAAACAGGGTCTTGCTAAGTTGTGGAGGGCCTCACTAAGTAGCTGAGGCCAGCCATGAACCCAGATCCTCCTGTCTCAGCCTCCCAAGTACTGGGATTACAAACGTGCGCCACCATACCCGGCTTTATTTTTTATTTTGAGGCTGGCCCCAAACCTGCGATACTCCTGTCTTAGTCTCCCAAGTACTGGGATTATAGGCCTGTGCCACCACACTCGGCTTAAAATGTTGTTGAAAGAAACTAAAGACCTTAAATATGGGAAAAAATCACATGTTCATAGACAAAAAGATTTAATATACTGTATGATTAAACAGGAATATGCTCAGATTTGCCTACATATTCAACAGGTGTTTGCTGAGATATTTTTTAGAATAAGATTGTTTTGGTTATTTAATGTTCTGGAAGTTTTTCTTTTTTAAATTTTAGGTGGAGCCAGGTGTGGATGGCACGTGCCTGTAATCCCAGTACTTCAATGTCCCTGGGTTCAATCCCCAGTACCACAAACAAACAAAAACAATATTTTATACTTGTCAGAATAAGTTACATACTTCTTTATGAAATTTAATTCTAAGTACTTCATTCGTTTTCAATTACTGTTTTTTAATAAAATTGTGAAAGTTGAGGAACTGTCTCAAAATTAGGAAAGCTTTCATATTTATATGTCAGATTATAGTCCCATGTGGTGGCACATGCCTGTAGTCCCAGTACTTGGGTGACTGAGACACGATGATCGCAGGTTCAAGGCCAGCCTCAGCAATTTAGCAGGACCCTGTTTCAGAATTACAAATAAGAAGGGCTGGAGATGTAGCTCGGAGGTCAAATGCCCCTGGGTTCAATCCCCAGCATCAGCACCACACACAAACACACACATACAAATATATATAGGTACACATACATACACGCACATCAGATTACAATAGTTCCCCTTTTCACTGTTTTACTTTCTGAGGTTCCAGTTACCTCAGTTGCAGTCAGAAAATACTAATATTTGTCCGGACTCTGTCGAGAGAGGGTGACCACATTTACATAGCTTTTTTTTTTTTTTGCGGTACTGGGGATTGAACCCAGGGGCATTCTACCTCTGAGCTACACTCCCAGCCCTAGTTTTTATTCTTTATTTTGAAACAGGGTCTTGCTAAGTTGCAGAGGGCCTCACTAAGTAGCTGAGGCTGGCCGGGAACCTGGATCCTCTGGTCTCAGCCTCCCAAGTACTGGGATTACAAGTGTGTGCCACCATACCCGGCTTCACATAGCTTTTATTTTATTTATTTATTTATTTATTTATTTATTTATTTATTTTTGCGGTACCGGGGATTGAACCCAGGGGCGTTCTACCTCCGTGCTACACCCCCAGCCTGTTTTTTTTTTATACTTTATTTTGAAACCGGGTCTCTCAAAGTTGCAGAGAGCCTCACTAGGTAGAGAGAGAGAGAGCGCTGAGGCTGGCTGCGAACCCGAATCCTCCAGTCTCCGCCTCCCAAAGTACTGGGATTACAAGTGTGCACCACCATGCCCGGCTTCACATAGCTTTTATTACAGTATATTGTTAAATTATTTTGTTTTATTATTATTAATTTCTTACTATGTCTATTTTGTAAATTAAACTTTATAATAGTTATGTATGCATAGGAAAAAATAAGTACATCTAGAGTTCTGTGCTGTGCTGCTCCAGGTTTCCTCTGGGAGTCTTGGAATGTATATATTGTGGATAAGGAGGGCTAGTGTATGCATGTGTTCAGAAATAGAAATCCAAATCACAAAAACAGTTTGCAATATTAGAATTAACCATAGAAGTAAAAAAAGAAAGAAAGGAAGCAGTAATGTATAAAGCATATCTAGTATAGTCCAGGTTTTTTTTGGTACTGAGGATTGAACCCAGGTCATTCTACCTCTGATCTACACCCCCAGCCCCATTTTATTTTTTACTTTGAACCAGGGTCTCACTAAGTTGCTGAGGGCCTTGCTGAATTGCTGAGGCTGGCCTCAAACCAGTGATCCTCTTCCCGAGTACTCATCTTCCCGAGTACTAGGATTACAGGTGCACACCACGGGGGTTTCGTTTTTTTTTTAATTATATTGGATGTTAAGATTCTCAAGAGCAGTGACTTTATCCTGCATTCTCATACACCTGGTACAGGTGATTTGTGTATGACAGGTTCTTACTGTTTATTGAATGAATGAATGAATGAATGAATGAGTGAATGAACACTGAATCCAGAAAAGAAGGAAGGATATTAGAGGTCTGTGAGGATTGTGCTCTAGTTGTGCAAAACCATGCGGCAAAACTTCAATTGGAATAATAATTGGTTTAAATTGACTACAGCTGAAGAACTAGGCTTTTAAAGAATTGGAACTATTTATTCTGTAAAGGCAAGAATTCATATAAATATGATGAAAATGGAAGTGGATTTATTCACTAAAGCCAGAATATTAGAATCAGAAAGTTCTCTTGAAGCTTAAAAGATGTAGCTTTAGGGCAAAATGTTATAATTATGTAATATAGTGAGCAAAAGTTCTCTTAGGGGATTTTGTATCTTCAACTTCTAGAGATGAAAAATAGAATATAGAATGGTTAGTTTAAGCTATAGGTGGTGGATCATACCTGTAATCTCAGTACTTGAGACAAAAGGATGGCAGGTTCAAGGCCAGCCTCAGCAACTTAGTGAGACCCTGTTTCAAAATAAAAAATAAAGCCAAGCATGGTGGCACATGCCTGTAATCCCAGTTCTTGGGAGGCTGAGACAGGAGGATCACAGGTTCACTGCCAGCCTCAGCAATTTAGTGAGGCTCTTTGCAAATTAGTGAGACTGTGTTTCAAAATAAAAAATAAAATAGGGCTGGGGGGGGTGTATCTTGGAGGTCAAATGCTACACACACACACACACACACAGTGAAAAGAAAATAAAAAACGAATGGTTAGTTTGAAAGCTAGAGATGTAAGCTTAAATTTTATGGCATAGAAAATGTCTGTTGACTTTACAGGAAAAATAATTTTCCTTGCAGGACTTGCTTTTCCCTCTCTGTTTGGAAGGATTCATTTTGGAATGGGTCTAAATAAATAAAGAGTTTCAAAAGTCTGTGTCCAGCCAGGCATGATGGTGCACGCTTATAATCCCAGGACTTGGGAGGCCGAAACAGGAGGATCGCAGGTTCGAGGCCATTCTCAGCTACTTAGCGAGGCCCTCCGCAACTTAGTGAGATCCTGTTTCAAAGTAAAGAATAAAAAATAGGGCTAGGGGTGTAGCTCGAAGGTAGAATGGGTTCCATCCCTGATACCATCAAAAAATAAATAAAGTTTGTGACCCACAGAACAGAATGTAACCAGCTAATATGAGGTGATTGTAGAACTGGAAATGAGAGTTTTTTTATCTAACATCAGCTTTACATAACCTAGCTTTCTCAAATCTTTACTTAGTATGCTTTCCCTGGGACTTCGGTAGAGTGAAGTAGTATGGGTGTGTGGGAAGATCACTCACGTCAACCTACCCCCAACAACTACTAAATGAATTTTTCTGGTCCTGGGGATTGAACCCAGAGGCATTCTACCTCCAAGCTATACCCCCAGCCTTATTTTATTTTTATTTTGAAATGATCTCTCTAGGTTGATGAGAGTCTCACTACTTGCAGAGGCTGTCCTCAAACCTATGATCCTCCTGTCTCAGCCTCCCAAGTACTAGGATTACAAGCGTGTGCCACCTTGCCCGGCTTAAAATGAAATTTTTAATTTAAAAAATTAAATTTTATTTATTTTGAGATGGGGGTTTCATTATGTTGCCCAGGCTGATAGCCAACTTTTGGACTGATTTTTTTTTTTTTTTTTTTTTTTTTTGCGGTACGGGGTGTTCTACCTCCGAGCTACACCCCCGGCCCTATTTTTTATACTTTATTTTGAAACCGGGTCGCATGAAGTTGTGGAGGGCCTCACTAAGTAGTTGAGGCTGGCCTCGAACCCAGATCCTCCAGTCTTCGCCTCCCAAGTACTAGGATTACAAGCGTGCGCCACCACGCCCTGCTCTGGACTGCATTAATCTTCCTGCCTCAGCCTCCTGAGGAACTGGGATTATAGGCATACATCACCATGTCTGCTGAATCAATCTATCTTCCTTCCTCCCTCCCTCCCTCCCTTCCTTCCTCTTTCTTTCGTACTGGGGATTGAACCCAGGGCCATTCTAACTCTGAGGTATACCGCCAGTCCTTTTTATTTTTTAAATTTTTATTTATTTATTTATTTATCTATCTATTTATTTATTTATTTATTTTTGCGGTACTGAGGATTGAATCCAGGGGCATTCTACCTCTGAGCTCCACCCCTATCCCTATTTTTTTATTCTTTCTTTTTTTTTTTTTGCGGTACCGGGGATTGAACCCAGGGGTGTTCTACCTCTGAGCTACACCCATGGCCCTATTTTTATACTTTATTTTGAAACCAGGTCTCACGAAGTTGCGGAGGCCTCACTAAGTAGCTGAGGCCTACTGCGAACCCCGGATCCTCCGGTCTCTGCCTCCCAAGTACTGGGATTACAAGTATGTGCCACCACGCCCGGCCCTTATTCTTTATTTTGAAACAGGGTCTCACTAAGTTGCGGGGGCCTCACTAAGTAGCTGAGGCTGGCTGTGAACCCGGATCCTCCTGTCTCAGCCTCAAAAGTACTGGGATTACAAGTGTGCGCCACCATGCCTGGCCCTTTTTATTTTTTATTTTGAAACAGGGTCTCAGTAAGTTGCTGAGGGTCTTGCTAAATTGCTGAGGCTGTCCTCGAAACTGCGAGTGTCCTGTCTTAGTATCTCAGGTACTGGGATTACAGGTGTGTGCCACCATCATGCCTAGCTTTAATCTTGTAATTTTTAACTATGTCATGTTCCACAAGTAAACTTCACCTTTAAAACATGTGAGTGAGCCGGGCGTCGTGGCGCATGCTTGTAATCCCAGTACTTGGGGAGGCGGAGACCAGAGGATCTGGGTTCGTGGCCAGCCTCACCTTTCTCTCTCTCTCTCTCTTTCTCCTCTGCAACTTTGTGAGACCCGGTTTCAAAATAAAGTATAAAAAATAGGGCCGGGGGCGTAGCGCGGAGGTAGAACGCCCTTGCGTTCAATCCCCGGTACCGCAAAAAAAAAAAATGTCAGTGGAGCCGGGTGTGGTGGCGCACACTTGTAATCCCAGTACTTTGGGAGGCTGAGACCGGAGAATCCGGGTTCCTGGCCCGCCTCAGTTAATTAGTGAGGCCCTCCGCAACTTCGTGATACCCAGTTTCAAAATAAAGGATAAAAAATAGGACCGGGGGGTGTAGCTCCGGGGCAGAACACATCTTGGTTCAATCCCCGGTAGCCAAAAAAAAAGTGTCAGTGGAAAGTAAGACTTGATTAATTTTTTTTTTTTTGAGGCTGGCGGCAAACCCGGATCCTCTGGTCTCCGCCTCCCAAGTACTGGGATTACAAGCGTGCGCCACCACGCCCGGCCTTGATTAATTTTTATAGAATGATTTTTTAAAAAAATGTATGTCTTTTTTGTGGGGGTGGGGTGGGGAGGGGTACTGGAGATTGAACCCCAGGGCATTCTACCTCTGAGCTATAACCCCAGCCCTTTCTTTTTTGCAGTACTGGGGATTGAACCCAAGTTCATTCTACCTCTGAGCTACACCCCCAGCCCTATTTTTTATTCTTTATTTTGAAACAGGGTCTCACTAAGTTGTGGAGGGCCTCACTAAGGAGCTGAGGCTGGCCGTGAACCTATAATCCTCCTGTCTCAGCCTCCCAAATCCTGGGATTACAAGCGTGCACCGCCACGCCCAGCTCTGAAGCGTCATCTTTTAAAAAATATTTCAGTTCATATGCTGTGCATAGAAGCTCAAATGAAATGACATTTGCCAAATGAATAGCTTTAATTCATCTCTGGTATTGCAGCACAGCTCCATTTTTAACAATAATTTTGAGAATTTAAAAGGAGCATGATCCTAAAACTGGTTGGTATGTGGAATGACAAAATTATAAGGAAGCAAGTTAAATTGAAAGATGAGCCAAGCATGGTGGTGCACAGAGCAGTGTGAATGGAGAGTGTTGTGAACAGAAGCCAAGTCGTAGTTGGTTGAGTCTTGTGAAAAGAGGAAGTGAGGCAGTTCGCAAAGACAACTTCTGCCTGTAGGGGTGGTTGTGAAGAGAAGCAGAGGGTGGAAGCTAGTGAAGGATGCAATAGGAATAGGACTCTTGTGGTAGGAGGGAGTTGAGGATAAATGATGGGAGTAATTAATAGAAGAAAGTTTTTTGGAGCCCAAGGAAGAAAAGGGAACCTAGTATCCATGATTCCTTTATTTTTTTAGCCCAAAGGGACAAAGGTAAGGATAATTTATATCTGGGAAAGGAAGTATGGGAAATTTGTGAGCTAGAACTTGTTTCATCTGTTGAGAAATGAACTGTCATTTGCCAAATATGATAGATACAGGGAAATGGCTTTAATAGAACAATGTGAAGAATTGCTGGATAAAGTGACAAGGGATAGCACCTGAAGCTTGGCCTGGTGGCGCATGCCTGTAATCCCTGTACTTGGAAGGCTGAGACAGAAGGATCAGTTTAGTTAGGCCTTCAGCAACTTAGCCAGACCCTGTTTCAAAATAAAATAGCGCTTGGGGTGTAGCTCAGAGGTAGATGCCCGGTGTTCAATCCCCAGTACCTCACTCCACCACATACACAAAAAGGAAAGAAGGAAGGGAGAGCCCCTGAGCTACTTGGAGGAAGACCATGCATTCTTAGGAATACTAGTCTGCCTGTTTTGATTTTCTCCACCAGACCTAGAAGCTGTGGTTCAGGATTGTTGAAGATGGGTGGTTAGAGTTGATCAGGATTGGGTTATGATCAACAGGATGAATATAATAGAAAAACAATAGGGGCAGAAAAAAGGAATTTTTCAAAACACAAGCTTATTTTGTTTTATCCTTGAAGTTAATCTTTCAGTGGTCTTTTTCTTTATCAATTTGTACTTCTTTTCCCTACTGGTACTGCCTTATGTTTAATCTGGTAGAATTTATGCACACACACACACACACACATACACACACACACTCACTCACTCTTGTATAGTTTTTTTTTGGCAGTACTGGGGATTGAACCCAGGGACATTCTACCTCCGAGCTCCACCCCCAGCCCTATTTTTTATTCTTTATTTTGAAACAGGGTCTCACTAAGTTGCCGAGGGCCTCACTAAGTAGCTGAGGCTGGTGGCAAACCTGCGATTCTCTGGTCTCAGCCTCCCAACTACTGGGATTACAAGCGTGTGCCAACCAGGGCATTCTACCTCTGAACTATACCCCCAGTGTATTTTATTTTTTAATTTTGAAACAGGGTCTTGTTAAGTTGAGACCTTGCTAAATTGCTGAGGCTAGTCTTGAACCTGAAATCCTCCTTTCTCAGCCTTCCAAATACCAAGGTTACATGCATGCCCCAGCCCTTTTTATTTTTTTATTTTGAAACAGGGTCTCCCCAAGTTGCTGAGGGTCTCACTAAGTTGCTGAGGCTGGCTTTGAACAGGCGATCCTACTGGCTCAGCCTCCCAAGTACCTATAATACCAGCTACTCAGGAGGCTGAGGCAGGAAGAAAGTGAGTTCAAGTCCAGCTTGGGCAACTTAGCAAGACCTGATCTTCTCAAAATTTTTATAAGGGATGTAGCTTAGCACTTACTTAGCATATGTGAGGCCCTGTCTTTGATCCCCAGTACTACAAACAAAACAAAAAAGATGGCTTTAAGTAGATTTTTTAAATTAAAACTAACTTTAGAAAGCTAAACGTAATCAACCAGTCAGCTTATTGTTAGAAACTTTTCTAGTCTAGTCTCATTTTCAAAACTAAGTACCAGCCGGGCATGGTGGCGCACACTTGTAATCCCAGTACTTGGGAGGCTGAGACCACAGGATCTGGGTTTGCGGCCAGCCTCAGCTACTTAGTAAGGCCCTCTGCAATTTAGTGAGACCCTGTTTCTTTTTTTTGGGGGGGGGGTACCGGGAATTGAACGCAGGGGCGTTCTACCTGTGCGCTACGCCCCCGGCCCTATTTTTTATCCTTTATTTTGAAACCGGGTCTCACGAAGTTGCGGAGGGCCTCACTAAGGAAAGAGAGAGAGGGAGAGAGAGACAGGGAGAGAGAGAGAGAGAGCGAGAGAGCTGAGGCTGGCTGTGAACCCGGATCCTCCGGTCTCCGCCTCCCAAAGTACTGGGATTACAAGCATGCGCCACCACGCCCGGCTGAGACCCTGTTTCAAAATAAAGAATAAAAAATAGGGCTGGCGGTATAGCTCAGAGGTAGAATGCCCCTGGGTTCAATCCCCTGGTTCCGCAAAAACAAAACAAAACAATAAATAAAAAATAAAAAACAAAACTAAGTACCAAATTTAGTAATGGACTAGTCCAAATATTTTCGGAATAGGAAAGAAGTGTTAAACACTTAAGGCCGTGAAGCAATAAGGACCATCACCTATTTGCCAAGTAGATATCAAAGGTGGGGTGTACTTCAGTGGAAGAGCAGGTGCCTAGCATGCAGGCATCCTGGGTTTAATCCCTAGTACTGCCAAAGGGGGTGGGGGAAGGAGGTGTAGCTCCATGGTAGATAATCCCTGTACTTGGGAGGCTGAGACAGGAGAATCCAGGTTCGTGGCCAGCCTCAGCTACTTAGTGAGGCCCTACGTGACTTAGTGAGACCCCGTTTCAAAATAAAGAATAAAAAATAGGGCTGGGGGTGTAGCTCAGAGGTAGAATGCCCCTGGGTTCAATCCCTAGTACTGAAAAAAAAATGGAAAGGTACAAAACAAGGACAAATCACATGAAATCCTGCCATATCTAGATAATGATCACTGTTAATATGTTGGTGATTTTTTCAGACATATGTGTGTATACACATCTCATTTAAACATTTCTGTCTGAATAGGATTATACAATAAAGGTGTTTTATTGGTTTACTGATGTTATTAAATATAGATCTATTAAAGTTTATAACAGCTGCAAAATGTTACATTTAAATAAAATTTACTTAATTAGCTAATCCTTTGATGATGGACTATTCATTTTATTATTTAACTATTAAAAATCACTGTAATGAACATGTTAATGTGGTTATTTCCTGTGAGTAATAATAGCTGAGACTTGTGCAATTTTTTCTACATTATGAGCACTGTTCTAAACGCTTTTGTCTTCTATTGCTAAATTTCTCTTGCTGTTATATATTTCAATGAATCCTTCAGACTAGTACCTTTTAGCTTTATCTTGAGAATGGAGTAAATAAGTTAGACTACGTAAATATTATTAGGTAAGACCATACCTAGACCATTCTATAATCTGTAGTGTTGTGGTTAAATGTGTAGTCTTTGGGGTCAGAACAGATCTGGATTCAAATCCTTGCATTACTACTTCCTTTAGTTATATGAATCTAAACTTCAGCTTCCCAGTCTGTTGAATAAAGAACATTTTTTATAATTAAGTAGATTTTAATATATTCACAGAATTATACAAATATTCCCATATCAAACTTTATTTTATTTTATTTTGGTACTGAGGATTGAACCTGGGCATTCTACCTCTGAGCTACACTCCCAGACAGACAGACAGAAGACACACACACATACATACATACATACATACATACATTTATATAATATATAATATATAAAATAAATATATAAGCCGGGCGTGGTGGCGCACGCTTGTAATCCCAGTACTTTGGGAGGCGGAGACCAGAGGATCCGGGTTCGCAGCCAGCCTCAGCTGGCGCGCGCGCGTGCGCGAGCTCTCTCTCTCTCTCTCTCTCCCTGTCTCCCTCTCTCTCTCTCTCTCTCTCTACTTAGTGAGGCCCTCCGCAACTTCATGAGACCCGGTTTCAAAATAAAGTATAAAAAAATAGGGCCGGGGGCATAGCGCAGAGGTAGAACGCCCCTGCGTTCAACCCCCGGTACCGCAAAAATAAATAAATAAATAAATAAATATATAAATTATATATTTGTAAATTATAAATTATATGTAATATAAATGTATAATATAAATATATTTTTTGTGGTACTGGGGATGGAACCCAGGAGCATTCTACATCCAAGCTATACCCCCAGCCCTATTTTATTCCTTTATTTTTATTTATTTATTTATTATTTTTTGCAGTACCGGGGATTGAACACAGGGGCGTTCTACCTCTGCGCTACGCCCCTGGCCCTATTATTTATACTTTATTTTGAAACCGGGTCTCATGAAGTTGTGGAGGGCCTCACTAAGGAGAGAGAGAGAGAGAGACAGGGAGAGAGAGAGAGAGAGAGAGAGAGAGAGGTGAGGCTGGCCGCAAAACCGGATCCTCCGGTCTCTGCCTCCCAAAGTACTGGGATTACAAGCGTGTGCCACCACGCCTGGCTTATTCCTTTATTTTGAAACAGGGTCTCACTAAGTTGCGGAGGGCCTCACTAAGTAGCTGAGGCTGGCCACGAACCTACGATCCTCCTGTCTCAGCCTCCCAAGTACTGGGATTACAAGCATGTGCCACCACGCCTGGCTTTATATTTTTTGTATTTTGAATCAGGGCTTTGACAAGTTGCTAAGTTGCGGCGGCTGGCTGTAAACCTGCGATCCTCCTGTCTTAGCCTCCCAGATACTGGGATTACAGGCATGGACCACCATGGCCAGCTAGTATATATTCTTTTTTTGTGTGTGCGGTACAGGAGATCGAACCCAGGGCCTTGTATATGCTAGCTAGGCAAGTGCTCTACCACTGAGCTACTTTCCCAGGCCTCACTAGTATATATTCTAAATAAAAGAACTTGAGATTTGAACAATTTGCTTGTCAGGATTATCATATGCAGCAGCTTTTGGTGGTGGAGAGACCTATTAGTTACAAATTTCTAACAATATTGCTATTAATTGTATTAGCTATTATATTAGTTATATTTAATTGTGTAATTAATAACATATTTAATTCTTTACAAGGGTCTGGGTCAGTGGATTCTTGGGTTAGTCCATTTAATTCCATTTATATAAGTTTATTTATCTTATTTATTTTTTGTGGTACTGAGGGTGGAACCCAGGGGCCTTCTGCCTCTGGGTTATACCCCCCAGCCCTCTTTTATTTTTTATTTGGAAACAGGGTCTCACTAAGTTGCTGAATACCTAAGTTGCTGAGGTTGGCTTTGAACCTGCGATCCTCCTGTCTCAGCCTCCCAAGTACTGGGATTACAAGTATGTGCCACCACGCCCAGTTTACAAGTTTTTTTTATTTATTTATTTTTTTGTGTGTGGTACTGGGCATTGAACCCAGGGTCATTCTACCTCCGAGCTCCACCCCCAGCCCTATTTTTCATTCTTTATTTTGAAATAGGGTCTCACTAAGTAACTGAGACTGGCCACCAACCTGGATCCTCCGGTCTCTGTCTCCCAAGTACTGGGATTATAAGCGTGGGCCACCATGCCCGGCTATTATTTATTTATTTTGCAGTACTGGGGATTGTATCCACAGGTTGTCTACCACTGACCTACACCCCAAGTCATATTTTGTTTAGTTTTTATTTTTGAAAGAGTTTGAAATAGTTTTGAAATCGTTTTTATTTTATTTTATTTGTTGTACTGGGGATTGAACCCAGAGGCATTCTACCTCCAAGCTACACCCCCAGCCCGATTTTTTATTTCTTTTTTATTTATTTTTTTTTTTGCGGTACCAGGGATTGAACCCAGGGGCGTTCTACCTCCGCGCCACACCCCCGGCCCTATTTTTTATACTTTATTTTGAAACCGGGTCTCATGAAGTTGCGGAGGGTCTCACTAAGTAGAGAGAGAGAGAGAGAGAGAGCGCGCGCAGAGGCTGGCCGCGAACCCGGATCCTCCGGTTTCTGCCTCCCAAAGTACTGGGATTACAAGCGTGCGCCACCACACCCGGCCCGATTTTTTCTTATTGGTAACAGGGTCTCACTAGGTTTCTGAGAGCTTTGCTAAGTTGCAGTGTCTGGCTTCGAACCTTTGATCCTCCTAAGTACTGGGATTACAGGCATGCTCCACCACGCTCAGCTAGTTTTTATTTTTGAAATAACTAAGTTTCCCAGGCTGGCCTCAAACTTGTGATCCTCTTGTCTCAGCCTTCCAAGTACTGGGATTATGGGGGTCCGCCGCCTCACCCAGCTCTATCCAAATTTATTATTACATTTAATCCAGTGGAGCTGGAATTCAAATGGAGACACTATGGTACCATGACCACATACACACCTTCCTTCTGTCCGCTACTGTGCTAAATTAATCTCTTCTAGTTGGGTGTTCTTTTAATTGGGTGAGTACCTTTTGCCACATCAAATAAGTGCTTTCTTTCAAATTCTTCCTATCTTAACCTGGTGCAGTGGTGCACGCCTATAATCCCAGTATTTAGGTGGCTGAGACAGGAGGATTGCAAGTTTAAGGCCAGCCTCAACAACTTAGCAAGACCACTGTTTCAAAATAAAAAGGGCTTTTTTTCTTTTTTCTTTTTTGGTCCTGGGGATTGAATCCCCCAGGGGCATTCTACCTCTGAGCTACACCCCAGCCCTTTTAATTTTATTTTGAAACAGGGTCATGCTATGTTGCTAAGGGTCTCACTAAGTTGCTGAGGCTGACCTCAAACCTGCTAGCCCTCCCAAGTCCTGCGATTATAGACATGCGCCACTGTGCCCGGCAAGATTGTTCTCTGTTGAACTGTATTCTTACAGCTTTCCTGACGCGTGTGTGTGTGTGTCTGTCTGTCTGTCTCATACATAGTCTGTTAGCAACCTTATATATTCCCGTGGCTCACTCCTGCCTTCCTTAGGAGTGGGGATTGAATCTGGGGCCCCAAACATTCTAGGCAAGTGCTCTACTGTTGAGCTATATCCCCAGCCCTTTTATTTGTTGTTAATTTTGTGACAGGGTCCCCTTAGGTTGCCCAGGCTGCTCTCAAAATTGTGATCCTCCTACCTCACCCTCCTAACTAGCTGGGCTTGTAGGCTTACACCTCCAAATCCTGCTTCACATCATCTTGTTTCCTTGCTCATTCATGCTTTCATCAATGAGTGCCTGTGTATCAAGCACTGTGCTGTTGCTGAGGAAACAGTGTGAGTGAGACTCACTGAGTCAGCCAGTGTCTCACGATATATATAGTCTAATAAAAAGTACATATAGATAAACTGGCAATTATTGAACAATGTGTGGTAAGTATTTCGGTAAGGAAAATACCTAGGAGGGATATCTAAGATTTAAGTGATCAGGAAAACCTGATTGAAAGGAAGTAACAGGCCAGGCATGGTGTAATCTTGTAATCCCAGTACTTGAGAGGCTGAGACAGGAGAATCACAGGTTCAAAGCCAGCCTTGGCAATTTAGAGAGGCTCTCAGAAACCCAGTGAGACTCTGTTTCCAAATAAGAAATAAAATCGGGCTGGGGGTGTAGCTTGGAGGTAGAATGCCTCTGAGTTCAATCCCCAGTACCAAAAAAAAAAAAAAAAAGAAGTAACAGTTGAAAGGGGCTGTGAGAATGTCAGTGTTTCAGGCAAAAACAATGACACTTGCAAAGGAATAAAGGTAAGGGAGAACATAGCTGAAAAAATTAAAATCACTATCTTCATGAGAATGTGGAGGGAAAGGTGAAAAATGGAGAGAGAGGGGTAAGTCTACAGAGTCATAAAGTAGGCACTCATAAATATTCACTCAAATAATTAGTGCTCATGTTATTTTATAGCTGTACTTTGAACATAATTATAAAATTTAATAGCCCAGTTTTTGCTGTTGCTGCTAAGAACAATCAAAACAAGGTTTTAGGCCGGGCATGGTGGCATGCTTATAATCTCAGTACTTGGGAGGCTGAGACAGGAGGATCACAGGTTTGCAGCTAGCCTCAGCAACTTGTAAGACTCTCCACAACTTAGACCCTGTTTCAAAATAAAGGAATAAAATTGGGCTGTGGGTGGAGTTCAGAGGTAGAATACCCCTGTTTTTAATTCCCAGTACTACAAAACAAAACAAAACAGGGTTTTAGAAGGTTTCCGAGTCCATATTTGTATATTGCTCTTGACCGCTCTACGATAGATTTGTGCTAGCTCTATTGGAGCTGACTCAAATGGCACCTTTTCAGAGAGTCTTTTATTGATTACTCAAGATCTTTTGATTTCTGTCTTTGGTCTTTAATTATAATTATTGTCAAGGTTGTACAGCCTATTCTTACTCTCTAAATGTTTCATTTGTGTGTGTCTCCTTATTCCAATTAGATTTTCAATTCTTGGAGGATAATAACTACTATGTCTCTTCTTTTTCTTGCAGTGCTGGGGATTAAACCTTGGGTCTTGTGCATTCTAGGCAGGTACTCTATCACTTAGCTACATCCCCAGCCCACTACAGTGTCTTTATTTATTTTGGTATAAGAAGCTAAACCCAGGGGCATTCTACCTCCATTTTATTTTATTATTTTGAGACAGGGTATTGTTAAATTATTGAGGGTCTTGCTAAGTTGCTGAGGCTGTCCTCAAACCTGCAATCCTCCTGTCTAAGCTTCCCAAGTACTGGGATTACAGGCGTGGACCACCATGCCTGGCATTTTATTTTTAAATCCTTCTTTTTTGCCTAGAGTATAAAGAATACACTTATGTCTGTACAGAGGTTTTTTTTGTACTTTCACAAGAGTGACTCATTTTTTCTCCAAATCTCTGGTTAGCCCAGTGTCTTCTATAGCGTCCATATAGCATGGAGTTTCCTTCACTCTTTAGCATGTAGCTTAGTCCATTTGGCTGCTATTCCGAAAAACGCTTAGAACAGGTCATTTATAAACTAGATACTTTTTTTTTTTTTTGTACTGGGGATTGAACACAGAGGCTTTCTACCTCTGAGCTACACACCCTTTTTATTTATTTTGTCATTCATTCATTCATTCATTCATTCATTTTGTGGTACTGGGGATTGAACCCAGGGGTATTCTACCTATGAGCTACACCCTGGCCCTATTTTATTTTTCATTTGG
The DNA here is from genome assembly GCA_004027185.1 of Glis glis. Classification (NCBI taxonomy): domain Eukaryota; kingdom Metazoa; phylum Chordata; class Mammalia; order Rodentia; family Gliridae; genus Glis; species Glis glis. The sequence continues at coordinate 15,588 of PVJS01042847.1, forward strand.
AAATGGTCTTGATATGTTGCTGACAGTCTCACTAAGTTGCTGAGGCTGGCTTCAAACCTGCCATCCTCCTGTCTCAGCCTCTTAAGTACTGGTATTACAAGCATGTGCCACCACACCTGGCTCCATTTTATTTATTTTTTCTTCTTCTTTTTTTTTTTTGCGGTACTGGGGATTGAACCCAGGGGCGTTCTACCTCCAAGCTACATCCCCGGCCCTATTTTTTATACTTTATTTTGAAACCGGGTCTCACGAAGTTATGAGGGCCTCACTAAGTAGCTGAGGCTGGCTGTGAACCCGGATCCTCCGGTCTCAGCCTCCCAAGTACTGAGATTACAAGCGTGCGCCACCATGCCCCTCTTATTTTATTTATTTATTTATTTTTATTTTTATTTTTATGGTACTGGGAATTGAACCCAGGGGCATTCTACCTCCGAGCTATACCCCCAGCCCTATTTTATTTTATTTTTTTGTGGTACTGGGGATTGAACCTATGGGCATTCTACCTCTGAGCTACCCCCCAAGCCATATTTTATTTTGAAACAGGGTCTTGCTAGGTTAATAAGAGTCTCACTACTTGCTGAGGCTGTCCTTGAACCTATGATCCTCCCGTCTCAGCCTCCCAAGTACTGGGATTACAAGTGTGCCCCACCATGCCCGGTTTATTTTATTCTTTATTTTGAAACAGGGTCTCACTAAGTTGTGGAGGACCTCACAAGTTGCTGAGGCTGGCCACGAACCTGCGATCCTCCTGTCTCAGCCTTATTTTATTTTATTTTGAAACAGGGTCTTGGTAAATTGCTGAGGGTCTTGCTAAATTGTTGACACTGCCTTTGAACTTGCGATTGCCAATTTCAGTCTCCCAAGTACTGGATTATAGGTGTGTGTTGCTACTCCCAGCCCAATATAAAGTTTGATACTAAATTTATGTGCCTTGTTATTCAGCTTTTAAAAATTTGCACAGAAGTCAGGCATGGTGGCCCACACTTGTAATCCCAGTACTTGGGAGGCTGAGAAGGAGGATTGCAGGTTCGCAGCCAGCCTCAGCTACTTAGTGAGGCCCACCGCAATTTAGCAAGACCCTGTTTAAAAAGAAAGAATTGAAAATCGGGCTGGGGGTGTAGCTTCGAGGTAGAATGTCCCTGGGTTCAATCCCTGGTACCCCCCCAAAATTTTTTTTGCATAGAAAAATATAGGAAGGGAGCATAAATATACCAGAGTTTTAATAGTTATCCCCTTGGATGTTGAGATTGTAGGCAAGTTTAATTTTTTTTTTTTTTTTTTTTTGCCGTACCGGGGATTGAACCCAGGGGCGTTCTACCTCCACGCTACACCCCCGGCCCTATTTTTTATACTTTATTTTGAAACCGGGTCTCACGAAGTTGCGGAGGGCCTCACTAAGTAGAGAGAGAGAGGGAGGGAGGGAAGGAGGGGGAGAGAGAGAGAGAGAGAAAGAGAGAGCTGAGGCTGGCCGCGAACCCGGATCCTCCGGTCTCCGCCTCCCAAAGTACTGGGATTACAAGCGTGTGCCACCACGCCCGCCTATTTTTTTTTTTTTTTTGCAGTACCAGGGGTTGAACCCAGGGGTGTTCTACCTCCGTGCTACACCCCTGGACCTATTTTTTTATACTTTATTTATTTATTTTTTTTGCGGTACCGGGGATTGAACGCAGGGGCGTTCTACCTCCGCGCTATGCCCCCGGCCCTATTTTTTTATACTTTATTTTGAAACCGGGTCTCAC
>PVJS01042848.1:0-17322 GCA_004027185.1 Glis glis
TCTAGAGTACCGGGCCTCTCCCACGTGGCAGTAATTCAGCATATTAATGGCAAAGATGGCGCTGGCGAATTCCTCAGGGGGAGGTCCCGCAGATAGCCCCACCTAGCCTCAGGAGGGCTGTGATAGGTAGTTACCTCCTTCTGTGCTCACAGACGACAGGTGCATCTACCTAGGTTCCACACCCTACTGATTGCGAATTTCCTGTATTGCCTCTACTATAAAAGAGAGATTTGGCCTTCTAATAAACGAGATCATGCTAGACATATCTCCCGGTCCGGGGCGTGGTTTTTTCCGGGCCATCGGCATGTGCCCCCCTTTCAGCGTCGCATCAGACCCTCGGGCTGGCCCTGAGAGACTGATGCCCCGACATTTGTGCTTTTTACTTTTCATTCATCCATAGTGCTTGTCACAGTTTGTAATTGTACATGCATGTGAATTTCTCTCCCACTCTAAGTTGGTGTGTGTGTGTGTGTGTGTGTGTGTGTGTGTGTGGTATTGGGGATCAGACCCAGGAGTGCTCTACCACTGGGCTACACCCTCAGACCTTTTTAGTTTTAATTTTGAAACAGGGTCTCACTAAGTTGCCAGGCTGGCCCACTTCACTTTCTTTTAAAGACGGGGCCACTGTTCTCTTGCCCACTGTTTTGTCCACACTGCCTGTAGTGGGCCTGGAATTGGATAAAGAAGGGATAAGCAGGACCCGAGGAGTGAAGTGTGTCAGCTATGGTTTGCACACAGCAGCCAGAGAGTAGACGATGGCTTTTAATTTCGTCAGGGGAAAAGGGGCAAAAGAAAGTCATCATTGTCCATCAAAGTTCTTCCAGCAGAGGACATTTATATACCAAAAGGATCTTTTCAATATAGAATGTGCTTGGATGGAACAGGTTTATATCTTGATTATGGTAGTGGTTACATAAATATATATGATAAATTTTTATAGAACTGTATGCAAAAAAGTAAAAACTAGTGAAATCTGAACAAGCCTGCGACTTAGTTAATAGTGTTGTATAATGTCAAGTTCCTGCTTTTGGTAATTGTATTGTGATTATGTTGGGGGAAATTGGATGACAGATACAAGGGAACTCTCAACTATTTTTGCAACTAAATTATTTCAAAATCAAAAGTTAAAAAAAGAAACACAATGAGACACACCTATATACCTACTAAGATGGCTAAAAACCAGAAAAACAGAACCAAAGTGGATAAATACTAAGTCCTGACAAAGGTGCAGAGCATGGGTATGTGCAATGGCAGAGCCACTCTGGAAAATAGTTGGGTAGTTTCTCACAGAGTTAAACATACACTTAGCATATAAGCCAGTAGTTCCGCTCTTAGGTATTTATCTATGAGAAACAAAAATCTCTGTTGACACAAAAACCTCTAGGCTAATATTTCTAACAGCTTTTTCCAAAACTCTGGCTAATATTTCTATAACTCTAGGTTAATATTTCTAACAACTTTTTCTAAAACTCAAATGTTCTTCAACTAGTGAATGGATAAACAAACTGATAAGTCTGTTGATGGAATACTATTCATTTATAACAAAGAACAACACAACTGTGTGGATGAATCTCCAATGCATTATGTTATGTGAAAGCCAAACTCCAAAAAGTATGAACGGTAGATACCACTTAAATGACATTCTGGAAAAGGCCGAAGTATAGGGTCAGAAAACAGATGATTTCCAGGAATAGATGATTGGAGAGATTGACGACAAAGGGTGTAGAGAACTTTGGGGATGAATGAAGTGTTTTATATCTCAGTTGTGTTGATGATTACATCTTTGTCAGAACTCAGAGAACTGTACCTAAAAAGGATGGGTTATTGTGTGCAAATTATTCCTCAATAAACGGGACATTAAAATGAAACTACCACTATCACTATACTACCACCACCACCAACAGCAACAACAAATACTGAATGATGTGCTTTGGCTTCTATAACCATGAAGAATTCAGTGTATGCCACTTTTGTTAAGTCATTAGTTATTCAAGATGCTTCATTCAAACACAGGGGTGCAGCCCTTGAGTTCTTTGACCTCTGAGTCATGGAAATAGCTATCACTGTAGAGGTGTGGGTACTCTACTGATCTTTGCTAAGCAGACCACTGCTGGGAGATGGGAAACAAAAGCTGCTGGCTCTAGGCGGCCCTCAGTATGTAGGATGTAGCCTGTAGTATGTGACCATTAGTCTAATTTCACTCTCTCCTCTTTTGGTTTCTTTGCCATTGAAAAAATTATCACTAGAGTGAAGTAGAATTTTCAGATTATTTTAAACCTCAGCCATAACAACTGTGCTCTGACCCCCTTCCCTAAAATAGATTATAAAATATATAAAAAATTACAACAGTCTTTCTCCATTAAGATACTCCTTGTTAATTGAAACTTGGATGTGCTAAATTGGTTTGGCTTTAATGCTACCCAGTAGTCCACTCAGTTGAGTAAACACTTACTAATCATTAACCATAAGCCATGCCTATTATGAGGTGTTGGGGTTACACAGGAAAATGAGCCTCAAGCCCTGTTTTTAAAGCACTCACCATCCAACAAGGGTGACCACCCTAAACCAGCTTAAATTCAACACAGGGGAGAGCGCTGAGGAGGTGGCCATAGTGAAGAGAGGACACTGCACTAGGCCTTGAGGGGTACGTTTTTGTCAGGTGTGCAAGAGAGGACTCTGGGTTTTCAGGTAGAGGGAGCCAGGTGATGTGTGCAAGTTCTTGTACGAAGGGACTCATGACACAGAAGAAAGGACAAAGAATTCCTTCTCTCCCTCCCCTAACCAAGTAAGAGTTAAAATAAGAGCATTTGTGCTCTCTCTTTCTATATATAGATAGATATAGATATGCCTATATCTATATATAGACATACAGTAATCTATCTATCTATGATAAAGATTCAGACTATCTGGAAAACTTAAAATTATAAAGTTTATCCTGCTTTCTCTGCTGTATTGGTTTCGATCGCTGCTCTAACGAAATAGCATAAAACAACATGAGTTTATTCTCTTAGGCTTCTGTAGGTCAGCACCCTGATATGGGTCACACTGGGTTAAAAATCCACGTGTTGCCAGATTTAGCGAAGAGTCTGCTTCCTTGCATTTTCCAGCCTCGAGAGGCCAGTGGCATTCTTTGGCTCAGGGCCACTTCTTCCATCTTTATCTTCTTTCTCACCATCCTTTTGTAGTCAAATCCAGGAAAGGCTTTTTGATTTTTAAGGATCTATGTGACTAGATTGGGCTCACATGGATCCAGGATGGTATCTCAAGATCTGTAATCGATCATATCTGCAAATCCCTTTTCCCTGTAAGGTAATGTATTCACAGGTTCTGCGTTAGGATGTGGATATAGGGGTTGTGGATATAGGGGAGATTATGTTGCTACCAAATCCTTGCACCTTATTCCTTCCCTTTTTTCCCTCCTCACTGATAAACTAGTTGGGCAACTAGCCTCACACATATTTTTTTGAAAAAAAAGTGATCTATATTTGATCATAGTATATAAAGTTTTATGACTTTTTTTTTTCAGTGCTTGGGATTGAACCCCTGGCCCTCACCCATGCTAAGCAAGGGCCCTTCCACCAAGCTGCACCTCCAGCCCTCAGACGCTTTCATTTTAAGTGCTGGAATAATACTGTAGCTAGTGGGTGTTATTTTTTTCATTGAAAGCCACAAATGATGCTGGAGTGACCATCATGGGACCTGTAGTCATCTCTCAGTATCCATTGATCCCAGAATCCCCTGCAGATATGAATATCTGAGGATGCTTAAGTCCCCTATATGAAATGGAGTAGTATCAGCATATAACCTGTGCATATCCTGCTGTGTGCTTAAATCATCTCTAGATTACTTATAATGCCTACTGCAATGTAGATGTTATGTAAACGTTGCATTGTTTAGGGAATAATAACCAAAATAACCCCAACGATAACAACAACAAAACACTACACGGTCAGTACAGACACAGGTTTTTTTTCTACTTGGGTATTATTCTCTAATGAGTTTGGTTGAACCATGGATGTGAAACCCATGCATATACAGGGCCTGTAATATCCTGACATACTTTCCACACATGTCCTGAGAGGGAATACACTGAATTGTAGAATAAAAGGACATATGGCTTGTTGATTTTCAAAGAAGAGTTTGAAAAATTAATAAAAGGGAAGAGAAAAGGAATGCTTGCTAGTAAGGAAAGAGAGTTCTTCAGAAGCATGGACGGGAAATGAGCGTTCATGATTCTTATTCTGCGCAGTACGCTGCGCTGGACAGTGGCTTCCCTTTTCTCCCATGACAGTCCCCAGTGATACCCAGAGCGGTGGTAACCCCATTTTATTCATGAGCGTGAGCAGTAGAAGCTCGAGCCGTCTGCCCAGGTGGCAGCTCTCGGGTTCAGCCAGGTCAGACTGCCTTGTTCCCCGCTGGGTCCCCAGTCCTATTGCAGGGACAGCGGGGCCCCGTGAAGTTGTATTCCTACATCTCAGTCCTTGAGTGTGGGTCGAGTGTGGGCATCGGCATCCCGGAAAGATACCCTTGGAGTATTCCACTCTTTAACTGTTTGAGATGTTCTTGTTGTTATTTGATTTTTGTTTTAATGAGTGACTGTCATTTCAAACAGTATTGCAGCTACCCGGCACCGTTGGAGGGCATGCATGCCTAAGCTGAGGTGGCCAGGGCTTTCCTGAGTGGCGGGGGTCCACCTTTAGTGGTCACTCACTCCTCCAGTTGTCTTTGGGGGGACCCGTACTGGGGGATTAAGCAGGCCTCCTCCCCAGGCTGGGCTGGGCTTAGTGCGATCGCGGAGCAGTGGTCTGGAGCCCCTGGTCAGAACTGAAGTTCTCTTGACTGTTAGCATGTTGGGGATCGAGGCCCCTGAGGAGGGCATTTTGCCAGTTGGGACCACTTCACCCCAAGCACTTCCTGTCACCAGCTGCACGTGATGGCCGACTTAGCCTGCCTGTCCTGCAGGCCCGGTGGTGGCTGGTGGCTGGTGTTTTACAGCAGGCTGCAGTTGTTAGGTGATTTGGGGAAGGGGGTAAGGTGGTTGGATTCCACAGAAAATTCACTGCAATATAAATAACACTGCAGAGATTGTAAAACAGCGTGCTGGTCAGGGCGCAGAGGTGAAACCCAGGGCCCGGGCCTTGTTCTGCTCACCCTGCTCTTTAGAGAAGTGTGCACGTGGGATTGTGTTTGGGGCGCTCCAGGGTGTCTGAGGCAGGAGTGCCACAGCAGCCTGCGTTTAGCCTGTTTAGCTCAGTCCCGGCTGGCCTGGGCCCAGGGCCTTGGTGTTCCTGGGCTTGCGTGGCTCGGAAGAGCGGCATGGCAGCACAGAGACAAGAGGCCTGTTGTGCGATCCAGATCAGCAGCAGCTGCAAGAGGAAAGAGTGATAAAGTCCTTCTGTTTGGCTTTTGCTCAGCTCTGAATGGCACTTTCGGGTTTTGTAACGTCGCAGTGTTCTTTAGGAAGCTAGACTCGCTCGTTTCTTCTGAGGGCTTTAGGGATGTTTTAGGGACCTTCTGTGAGCGGTGGTTCAATCTGTCAGAAGGTGGGTGAGCCAACAGGGATGGAGCTGTTGGTCAGCCCTAGCAACTCATAGGCTGTGTCCTCCTCTGCCAGTCACGTCCCTCTCTGGGCCTGGGAGCTGGGGCAGCTCTCACTCGGTATCAGCACCTCGGGTACTGGCGTGTTCAGTGCTAGCACACCAGGTCCTGAGTGGTCGGCCCGCTCTGCACAGCTGCTCCACGTGGGTCACTCGGCCACAGGTGTGTGTGGCACTTAGCCTGTCAGGTCGGGAGGGAGCTACTGGAGATGCTACTAAAACTTAAATCATGTGGCACGTGACGGCCATACAGTGCCGCCTTTTGCTCCTGTCACAGAGTAGGCGGTGCCCATTATCTTCCTGTATTTCTGAAGTTCTCATCTTTGTGGACACACAGCATGTCACTTCAGCTTGCTCCTGGGGCGTCTGCCTGACCCGCGTGACTCAGCAGGGGCAGCTCTGCCTCCATGGTTTCCTTTTAGAACACAGCTCCGTAAGATGAAGTGAGACCGAACACAAACACAGGCTCAGTGGCCCCTTGGGGCCTCATTTTTGCAGTATGGCTTTTTATAGTTCCTAACATTTGCTATCAGGAAGGAAATCTGTGGGGCGTGTACAACATGGTGGCAAACTGTCACTGTGTCATGTCCCTGAGAGAGGACAGAAACATGAGAAGGAAGGCTTAATTTCTTCCCCAGTGGTGAACTTGGTTATTTCTCAGGCACTAAGAAAAAAGAGTCCAACCACTCTGATATGATATGATGATATGATAACCCTGGCCTGGTGGAGGCTCATTGATTGGGGCAGGGCAGACATTAAATAATGACTTAATTATAGCTGTGAGTGGTGCTGGGGAAGTGTAGTGTAGGACCTGCCTGTGATGGGGAGACCGGGGAAGTCACCCTGGGGGACTGGCTTTTAGCTTGAGGCCTGCAGGATGAGAGGGAGCACCCCAGGGGAGATGGGGAAAGGGGGAGAGAGGAAGGTTTCCAGTTCAGTTTCAGCCCTGAGCCACTGGGAGAGTATGGAGCCATCCATGCAGAGAAGGTCTTGGAGGAATGTGGTTTTGGGGTGGGGAGTGAGCTGGATACTCCAGTTCCTCTTTGTGGGATGTTCTCCTGCCACATGTATACGGTGTGGCTTGCTCCCCATTTCGCCCTGCTCGAGTACTCCCGTATTAGGGGAGACCTTCCCTGGCTACTCGAGTCACATCAGGCCCACTGTTCCCCTCCCGTTCTCTCCTGTACTCTGTAACATCGTCACAGCCTCACAGACTGACCACGGGCTTCCTCTTCTTACCTGCTCAGTGTGTCCTCTTAGGAGACTCCTGGGGGGCAGGGCTCTGTTCTCTTCCTGGCTGTGTCCGTAGGGAGGGGGCCTCAGGCAGAACCCGTCAGTGAATCATGACTTTGACTTCGGTTCTGGTTTTTGTATCCTTTTCAAACCTGGACCAGTTTCCAGTTCATCTGATGCTGGAGAGGGACCATTTGCAGGGGTACTGTGCATGTGACAAATCAAGTCTTACTATTATTTTTTAAAGGCAGGACAAATAGAAAAGATGGATTGTTTTCTTCTCCTCTCGTCTGCCTTCTGATTGAACCCAGGGGCATTCTACCTCTGAACTACCCCCCTTGCCCTATTTTATTTTTTATTTTTGAAACAGGGTCAGGGTCTCACTATGTTGCCACACACTGGCCTTGAACCTTTGATCCTCCTGTCTCAGCCTCCCAAGTACTGGGATTACAGGTGTGTGCCACTACACACCAGCTTCTTTTTAAATTTCAGTGAGGACCATAGCTAAGAACATTTTTGCATACATATGCTCCTTGACTTGATGGAGTTATGTTCTCATCAACACATTATAAATTGTAAATATTGTTAGATTGAAATGCATTTGATGCATGTAACCTACCTACTGTGCATCCTATCTTAGCATCACAGTGCACTGAGGCTGGCTGACCAGGACCTGTGGCTCACTGCTGTCCAGCGTCGCGGAGGGTGTCGTGCTGGGTACCACTAGCCACAGACAATAAAAACTCAAAATGTGAAGTACAGTCCCTACTGAATGCATATTTCTTTGGCACCAGTGTAAAGTAAAAAAAAATTGTAAATTGAACTATTCTCCTAAGTCGGGGGTCATCTATATTACTTTCTTTTTGTTGTTGTTCTTTATAAATTGGTATAAAAATCTAGCTATCTTCCCTCTTCTTACTCCTTCCTGTACTTGATTAAAAAATTAAAAAAAAGCAATCTAGCCCTCCATCTAATGTTGACCAGCTTTTTTGGGCCAAATCATAACATATTATAATTTCTCTAACCTAGTTTTTCTGAGAGGAATCACTGGCTTTGTGATTGCTCCTTTTTACTTTCTGGGGAAAGGGCTGGAGGCGAGGATCCTTCATCAGAGGAGAAATTTGAGGGCAACATTCAATGAAATAATTTGTTAGAGGTATTGTTGGATCTGTGGGTCTCTATAGAGCCAGTAATTTGAAAGAACTAATAATTCAGAAATATCTTTATGAATCTTTTTGACTTTTGGGAATAAATCAACTGCCATTACTTTAAGTTTTTTTTTTTTTTTTTTGGTGGTACTGGGGATTGAACCCATGGGGCATTCTACCTCTGAGCTACACCCCAAGCCCTATTTTATTCTTATTTTGAAACAGGGTCTCACTAAGTTGTGGGGCTGGCCGCGAACCCGTGATCCTCCTGTCTCAGTCTCCCAAGTACTGGGATTACAACTGTGCGCCACCACGCCCAGCCTCTGCCATTACTTTAAATATGAACAGGGTCTGTGCTGTGTGTAAGGAAGCCATATGTTTCATGGTCATATGAACAGCTGTTAGTTACACTTCTGTTTGAAATCCCCTTTCTCTCACTTACTAGCTGTGTGACCTCGTACAAGTTACTAACCCGTTTCTTTAAAATGGATATTATCAGAATGATAGTATTATATGGGGGATTAAAAGAAGATGATAGTGCCAGGCGTGGTGGTGCACGCTTGTAATCCCAGAACTTGGGAGGCTGAGACAGGAGAATCGCAGGTTCACAGCCAGCCTCAGCTACTTAGTGAGGCCCTCTACAACTTAGTGAGACCCTGTTTCAAAACAAAGAATAAAAAAATAGGGCCGGGGGTGTAGCTCGGAGGTAGAATGCCCCTGGGTTCAATCCCCAGTACCACACACACACACACACACAAAAGAAGACAACAATCATTATTGCTATCACTTACATTCTAGCATCGTTGATGCTATTACTAAGTGCTATAGCATATAGCACAGTTGTCCAGTCCAGTGTGCCCCAGTCTTGCCTAAGCTTAAGAACCTCCTTATCTGCTTGTGAAAAAGAGTCTCAAGAAACATCCAGACTTGCTGAATCAGATCTGCAGGGGAGCGGCCTGGGAACCCAGGTAGGTAGGTAAGGGATGACACACCCTGGGGTTTGTGAGCCTGTCCTGGTTTTGATACTCTGCATGATGAATTCCAGATGTGTTTATATTCATCAGATTGTGTCCCAATTTTTAGACAGGAGATACGGCCCCTGTTTATATAGGCCTCTTATTCACAATCGTCTCTCCTTCCAGAGCAGATGTAACATATTCCTAGGCCCTTGGAACAGGACAGGGTTTGTAGCTAAAGGCAGCATAGTGCAAGTATAAGTTACTTGGCAGCTGGGCGTGGTGGTGCACGCTTGTAATCCTAGTACTTGGGAGGTGGAGATCGGCGGATCCGGGTTCGTGGCCAGCCTCAGCTACTTAGTGAGGCCCTCTGCAACTTTGTGAAACCCGGTTTCAAAATAAAGAATAAAAAATAGGGCCAGGGGTGTAGCTTGGAGGTAGAACGCCGCTGGGTTCAATCCCCGGTACCGCAATAAATAAATAAATAAATAAATAAATAAATAAGTTACTCGGCTCGGCTGGCTTGGCCTTCTTTTTCTCCCTTGGTAAAAACCTCCATGATCCTGATAATCCTCCTGTTAAATATCCATGGCAACATGGCGAGCATGTTAGCAGCCCTCAGTCCTGCCACACCTCTGAGGCCTTCATCCCCCAGGCTGTCAGAGTGGCGGTGACGTGGAAGTCATGTCTACTGAGGTCACCCCCAGACTCAATGCGTTCCGGCCAGGCCCACAGAGCTGATCTTCCCTCTGCGGAGAGCTGGAAACTAGGAAGCATCGTCCCGCTGTGCTGCAATTAGCGCAGTATGTTCTTAATCAGCTAGTCTAGAAAAACAGCACTTCGCTGTTTTCACACAAGCCAGCAAGTTCATTTCCCTCTTTGGCCCAGGCAGTAACTAATCATTCCCGCATCAGTGTCAAAGGAAGGTGACTTCGTAGAATTCTGCTTCCAGGCCTGGGCTTCCCATAGACCGTACAAATGGTGCTCACGGCTCTTCATGGAATACAGGGTTCTTATTTTCAGTAAGGTGGTACTCTGCATGCCAGGTGGAGCTGGGTCAGTTCTCACATGTGAATCTGTGAAGACTGAAGGAATTTTCTCTAGCAGCCGTGTTCTGTAGTGGTCCTGGTTCTGTGTGGATGTGTTACTGAACCACGCTTCAGGTCAGCCTTCACCACATCTGTTGTCATGGGAGATGTTGATTTGTGTTGAGGATCTTATATGGGTGTCGGGTTCACTTTCCCACCCATGACAAATCAATCCACTTCGAGGGGGGGCTATTTTTAAAATGTACATTTATAAAGTCACACATTTTAAACTCCACTTAGGGGAAGTGTGTGAGGATCGAGGACATAACCATATAAATGTATTTGAAGTTAAAGATCTGGAGGCTGAGAGGGAAGGTATTTCTTCATTTTTCCCCCATAAGACACTCCTCTGACAAAATTTTGTATCTGTACTGTTTTAAATAGGGAACTTCTCTAATCATGGCAAATTTAAGAACTGACGAGGAAAATGTGAAACATGGGCAGGTATTTGTTGTTCTGTGGGCATTTCTGAAAAACTAAACTTTGCAGGTAGAGAGAGGGAGGGGCAACATCAGCCTGCCCTTTGCTTCTTCTCCACTGTGGGCACCTGGGAGGAACTGAGCGTTCAGCGGGACCACAACCCCCTTCTCCCTTTGGTCCCTTTGGAACTCAGCTGTGGGATGAGCCCAGGCCTGCAGCTTTCTTTACTGGCTGCTCTTGCTATTCTGTTTTTCTGTTCTTTCATTTGTAAATCGTTGTGTGGGGAGAGGCTGGAGGTAGAAAGTCAAGCCACTGTTTTATGGACAGGATTGCTGGGTAAGTCCTTCTGATCAGTCACGGCTGCAAGCCAATAGCTTGTGGGGGAGGAGAGAGCTGGCGGAAGAACTGCCAGGAGCTGGGCACTCACATTCCCTTGGCAGAGAGGACGCCAGGTCTACCCGACATTTCTAGATTGCAAATATAGTTTGTAGTGAAGACACGGTTTCTATCCACAAACCATGCCCCCTGCTCAAAGAAACAAATGAAAACTCCCATCTTCTTCCTTGCTCCCAGACATATATACCCACCAAAACGGACCGTGAAGCAGGATGGGCAATTTTGTTAAATACCCATACTTAAAACTATAATTGTTTATGTAATTATGTCTAATTACCCAGAAAGTAATCCTCAGAGTTTTTTCCCTGAGGGTTTTAATGATACCATGTATTTTAACATCTCACCACATTTTCTAACCCCTCTGAAGTGGGGCTCCATCTCACACTTTTTGGAAACTCCTGCGTTTTGGAAGTTCCTACGGCACTGCACCCAGGGCAGAGCAGCTTATGAGGATGTAGAGATGACGTGTGGAGCTGGAGCGTGACTGGGGAGGGTGCTCTGGGTGGGGTTCTTCACCACTTGCCTCGTGGGCATTCACATTTCATCCATATATTCATGAGGTTTATTTACAAGCTGTTTTAGTGCAAGAATTACCTGTTAATTTTTTGTAGTATGTGTGTGAATCATATAGAATTATCTCTGTAAATTAACTTCCTTAATGCACTCAGGGAAGAGGGGGAAAATGAAACATTTCATCAAATGCCCTACCTAATTAAAAATGTAACAAAATATTTTTGTGTATAATACAAAATTTTGTATAAGTGCATAAAATCATTAATGTAAATACTTGCCTTTTATTTATTTATTTTTTTTTTTTTTGCGGTACTGGGGATTGAACCCATGGGCATTCTACCTCTGAGCTACATCCCCAGCCCTATTTTTTATTCTGTATTTTGAAACAGGGTCTCACTAAGTTGCAGAGGCCTCATTAAGTAGCTGAGACTGGCCGCGAACCTGTGATCCTCCTGTCTCAGCCTCCCAAGTACAGGGATTACAAGCGTGTGCCACCACGCCGGGCTTCAATACTTGCCTTTTAAATTCAGGTGTGAGCCTCCTTCTCATTTGCCATTGGATTTTTCATTTGTCATTGACTTGTGAATGGTCATTCGCACCCTCCCTCCGCTCCTCAGCATCAAAGGATTTCCCAGGAGAGATGCTGTGAATGGACAAGAGAAAGAAGTTTCTCCAGGAGGGATGAGGGGACGTGAGTTGTCAGCAGCTCAGTGTGTTCTTTAGCTCATGCTGGACAGAAATGGAACACGGCTAGCACAGAGAGGGTTAGTGAGAATGATTTATTGTACTGATTCACACAGCAAGGTGGCTACTCCATAGGCAGAGTAGCAAGGAAGTCAAGGGGTGAATAGCGTGCATACCTTTTTTTTTCTTGGTACTGGAGATTGAACCCAGGGGCATTCTACCTACAGCCCGTTTTAAATATTATTTATGTTAAAAAGGGTCTTATTAAGTTGCTAAGAGTCTCACTAAGTTGCTGAGGCTAGCCTCGAACCTGTGATCTTCCTATCTCAGCTTCCCAAGTACTGGGATTACAGGTGTGTGCCACCACAGCCAGCTAACCTTTTTTTTGGGGGGGGTACTGGGGGTTGAACCCAGGGGCACTCTACCTCTGAGCTACACCCCACTCAGTCCTTTTTACTTTTTTTATTTTGAAACAAGGTCTCTCGCTAGGTTTCTGAGGCTGGCCTTAAACCTATGATCCTCCTGTCTCAGCCTCCCAAGCACTGGAATTACAGGTATGCACCAAAATGCAGGGCTATATATTCCTATTTATTTATTTATTTATTTATTTATTTTGGTGGTACCGGGGATTGAACCCAGGGGCATTCTACCTCCGAGCTACACCCCCAGCCCTATTTTTTATTCTTTATTTTGAAAGAGGTCTCACGAAGTTGTGGAGGGCCTCACTAAGTAGCTGAGTCTGGCCTTGAACCCGGATTCTCCTGTCTCAGCCTCCCAAGTACTGGGATTACAAGCGTGCAGCACCACGCCCAGCTTATATATTCCCTTTTAAATAAGCTATGTTACAATGTTATTACTGCATCTAGTATTGTGTCTCCTCCCGCCATGAGGGGGCAAATGAGGGTCTCAGTTCCTCTCATGCAAGCAGTTGTGGTAGCATCTGCCTGTACCAGTCCGATGCTCTTCTGTTGTCTGTCTTGCACACACATGTGCTTGGGGAAGGTCCTTCTGCCATTTATCTTAAGCATAGAGCATGCAGTCCTTTTCTTTCAGCAACCAACTTAAACTTAACCCTCTACTCCTGCCTCAAGATGAGGGGCAACAGCAGGGCACATTTGGAGGAAGAAGGTGTTATCAACAGAGCATAAAGTGCAAGAGATGAGTGTGGAGGAGGCTGGGTACTCCATGACGATCTTGGATGTCCTCAGAGGTGTTTAGACTTACCTTTTGGGGGGTGTGTGTGTTTCTGGGGATTGAACCCAGGAGCATTCTGCTCTGAGTTAAACCCCCAGTCCTTTAAAAAAAAATTTGTTTTGAAATGGTCTTACTAGGTTGCTGAGAGTTTCACTACTTGCTGAGGCTGGCCTTGAACCTGTGATCCTCCCAAATACTGGCGTGTGCACTATCATGCTGGGCACCTTTGGGGTTTTAAGCAGGAAGTGATGACACATGTTAGGAAGATGCCTTTCACACTGCCTTGGATAGTGGGCTGAAGGCCACAGCAGCAGGTGCTGGTCAAATTTCTCCTCCCTCACCCCTCCCTTTGGCATCGTCTTCTGGGAAGTGCTTGTCACCAGAACACACAGTGTATGCTTTATTCATTTCTGTGCTCATGTGTGCCCTCCCTAGCGGGAAGGGAAGGGCTTTTGTATTTATTCTGAAGCAGTATCTTTAGGGCCGCTGTAATACTTGGCAAGTAACAGGTGCTCAGCAAATATTGACTAACCAAACAGAAGAATAGGTCAGGTCTTGTCTGAGTCAACATTCTCACTGATGTAATCCAAAGCAACTGACCACACAACTTAGAGGAAGGAAGATTTCTGTGCTCACAGTTTTTTGGAGATTCTGAGTTCAGTCCATGTGAAACTGGGGTGAGAAGCTCAGGGCATGGCGGCGGGAAGCAGGGAGAGAGAGAGAGAGAGAGCACAAAGCTCTGTTCTCACATCTTGGAGGCCGGAAGCAAGCGAGCGAGCAGGGGGAGGAGGAAGGCTGCGTAATCCCAAGGCCGCACTCCCAGGAACCCCGCCTCAGCAGTCAAGCCCCGCTTGCTTTCAGCATCACTCCCTTGTTCCTGTGAGGACGGGGGGGGGGGGGGTTCTAAATCCAAACCATGACAGCTTCTGAAGTCAAGTCATCGTTCTGTTGTTCTCACAGATGTAATAGTAAAAGCTAAGTGCAAAATCATAAAAATAGTAACAGTGTAATGGGGAAACTGATAATGCCCTAAGCAAGGGATGGAAATGAACAGGACCAACGAGGGACAGAGGCATCCTGCACCCCCGATTCCACGCCCTTCTGTGGCACCCCAGCCGAGGATGAGTCACCTGGGTCTAGCTGGGAGGAAACTGATAGAAGGAGATGTAATTAATGTCCAAACTAAAGGATATTCTCTAAAACATGTATTCTTCAAAATATTAAGAGTATGAAAGGTAAACACTGAAATACCATTTCAGTTTAAAGGACACTAAAAAGCCAGGTGTGGTGGCACACGCTTATAATCCCAGTACTTGAGAGGCTGAGACTGGAGGATCCGGGTTCGTGGCCAGCCTCAGCTTCTTAGTGAGGCCCTCCGCAACTTCATGAGACCCTGTTTCAAAATAAAGAACAAAAAATAGGGCTGGGGGTGTAGCTCGAAGGTAGAATGCCCCTGGGTTCAATCCCCAGTTCTGCAAAATAAATAAGTAAATAAATAAATAAATAAATAAATAACACTAAAGAAACATGGCAGCTAAGTGCAGTGTGTGGAACTGTGCTGGATCCCATGGTGGGAAGAGAAAACTGCTGTAAAGGACATTGAGGAAATTAGAATATAAATGGTGGGGCGCAGAGGGCAAGGGTGCTTGTGTCTAAGGTGACTGCTTTAGATAAATTGTCAGGATTCTCAAGCCATGTCATTATGGTGGCTTGAACCATGCCTCAGTTGAGAAATCTACAGGAGCAAAATGCTAGCGTGGGATCCAAGAGACCTGGCCTCCAGTCCAGGCTCTGCCCCCAAAGCTGCGCGCCCATAGTTCCTCAAGTCAGCTTGATCACTCTGAAAAAGAGTGACACAACAGAGACTATAGTTTTGAGATTGAGAGTCTCTCTGGCGTTACATAACTCTGAATCTGATCAACAGTCTCATTCTCAATGATACTAGGTAGAAGGATATACCCAGGATTCAGATTTCAAAAAACCAATAAAAGACAGGTGTGGTGGTGCACACTTGTAATCCCAGTACTTGGGAGACTGAGACAGGAGGATTGCAGGTTCGAGACCAGCCTCAACAACTTAGTGAGGCCTTCCACAACTTAGTGAGACCCTGTTTCAAAATAAAAAATAAAAAGGCCAGGCATGGTGGCGCATGCTTGTAATCCCAGTACTTGGGAGGCAGAGACCGGAGGATCCGGGTTCACAGCCAGCCTCAGCTACTTAGTGAGGCCCTCCACAACTTCGTGAGGCCCGATTTCTAAATAAAGGATAAAAAATAGGGCTGGGGGTGTAGCTCGGAGGTAGAACCCTCCTGGGTTCAATCCCCGGTACTGCAAAAAAAAAAAAATAGGGCTGGAGGTGCAGCTCAGAAGTAGAGTGCCCCTGGGTTCAATCTCCAGTACCACAAAAACAAAATAAAACAAAACCAATAAAGGGAGAAAAGGTAAAGACAGTGACTGGTATGGTATTTTGTTCCTTAGCACTGACATTCTCCACCCCCATACCTCTTTTATTTTTTGTTTTGGAACAAGGTCTTGCTAGGTTACTAAGAGTCTTGCTAAGTTGCTAAGGCTCAGCTTGAACTTTTGATCCTCCTGTCTCAGCCTCCCAAGTATCTGGATTGCAGGTGTGTGTCACCACCCCTGGCTAGCACTGATATTCTTGTTGATTTCCTCTTAGTTGTCAAATGACAGTGAAAAGTCAACAAAAGGAGAAAGAATAAAATGCCAAGTACCCAAAGCATCCGGTTTTAGGGAGTATGTGCGGAGTCTCTCTTCTTCAGAGTGATAAAGCTGACTTGAGGAATTTGTCTTGCAAGGAATGTTTTATGGTCAGTAGTATTTCAGTCCAATTCCACATAGTTGGCCCTGGTAATCCCTGAGACTCAGTGATTATAGATATTCATAATTTGTCCCTGAGCTTTCCTACAACTGGCTAAAGAGTTTTTTGAAAACTCAGCTGAAATGCCTCATTAAATCTTGAACCACTAGAGAAAGATTTAAAATTACATACCCATATACCTTAATTATGGAAATTGGAAGGTAATTTTAAAGCATTTTGAAAGAACAATTATTGAAGCAAAAAGAATTGCCTGATTAAACCCAAACTAATAAACCTAACTAAGGCCATTGTCTGGGTTCCCCAGTGTTTTGAACCATTTCTTTGGGTGGGTGGAAGAAAAAGGGTAGTATGGGCTTGTATTAGCTAAGATGGAAAAATGAAGACTAGAAACCCGATCCAGTAATATAATTAAGGTTTGGAGTGGTATTTTACATGAATATTTCCCATTGGAGTGTATAAATAAAGTAATATGTCAAAATTTAAGAAATGATTTAAAATACATTATAATATTAATAGAACCAAAATCAAAAGTGCTATGTAGATTAAAAGTGTTAATACATGTAAAGTGTTTAGAAAAATGCCTGATATGCATGCATGTACGTACACAACGCACGCACGCGCGCACTCCCACGAAGGATATTGACGGGTTTTAATGCCAAATTAGCATCCTTTTGATTTAGCTTTTATTTTAAAATCCACTTCCATTTATTTGATTTGTTTAAATGTGAAGTATTCATGCATTTTCTTTTACAACTGGTTCAGCTTCCCAAGAATTTTATATTTTACTATAATTTATTAGTAAGTTTCTAGAAAATGAACTGGCTGCAGTTATTTGGAGGGAGTTTGGATTCAGTGGTTTCTAAGACTTTCCCACAAATTCTGTGAATTTAAGTGAAAAGCCAGATAAAGATTCCAAGTAAAAGGTAAGTAGACTGTCTTCAACAGATCAAGCTTGTCTTTTTAGTACACTGCATGAATTTAGCCTAAGGCATGTTTAAAAGATCTCCATTTGGCATTAATTTTTAAATTAATTAACTAAGAGACGAGGGAAGAACAATCTTGTCTCACAATGTCCTCTACCTGTTTACTTTATAACTATATTAAGTTTAATTTAAAATATGTGACAAGGTCACTACAAGTTTTTCAAATTGTGAAAACAGGTGAAATTTTGTGCCTTACTACCACTGCTTATTTTATGACTCTTGCCTATGCTAGAAAAGAATATTTATGTTCTTTTTTTTTTTTTTTTTTTTTT
>PVJS01042849.1:0-17322 GCA_004027185.1 Glis glis
AAAAAAAAAAAAAAAAAAGAAAACTACTGAAGACCTTAAAAGGATCTAAAGGAACACATTGCTTTCAGATATTCGGAGTTGTGTTTACCATTAATCTACTGTTCTTTGAACTGAACAATATTCTTGAAAGAAAATATATTCGCAGCTTAGTAGTTATACATTCTATATTCATTTCTATTTTTCTGCAACTTTTTAACAATAGATTAGGCATGCAACTCATATTGAAGGAGAAACTCAATGGATATAAATTCTTCTCTGCTCCTGAAGATGAAAACTTTCTTCATTTCCCCCTGTGTGGATGGGTGGGTGGACTTATATTCACCTCTGTACAAGAAATGGTATATGAAAACATTATTTTTTGTAGAGACATGGGACACTTACACTTTACACTGCTTATTAGAAATGGAAATAGCGTGGAAGTCTCTCCTCTATGGGAAATGGTCTTTAGTCCATTTCTGGAAAACAGAGCTGTATTACTGTGGAACCGTGGGCAGAACTAGGGGACCGTGGCCACCACGGGGAACAGCTGCTTACTGGGCAGAGGAGAACATTTCTTACTTTTCCACGCAGTTCCATTCGGAAATCAGCTCGCAGGCAATTTTTTTTCCCTATGCATTCTACATTAAGAATACAGAAGACTTCTGGACTTTCCTAAATATAGAATGTTTACTTTTCTCAATGCTATTTCTGTGAAGATTTCCTTTTTTATTTTTACTTTTTTTGGTATTGGAGATTGAACCCAGGGGCATTCTACCACTAAGCTACAACCCCAGCCCTATTTTATTGTTTATTTTGAAGCAGGGTCTCACTAATTGCTGAGGGTCTTGCTAAGTTGCTGAGGCTGGCCTCAAACCTGCAATCCCCCTGTCTTTGCCTCCCAAGTACTGGGATTACAGGCATGTGCCACCATGCCCAGCTTATATATTTATATAAAATTTATTTTAATTGGTACAAAAAATGTAAAAGTTCTACATATTAATGGGACAACACAATGTTTTCATGAAATACACATCGTGTAATGTTTAATTCTGGCTAAATATTTTACCTCCTCAAACATTAATCAGCTACAAACATGATATTCTCTCTTTCCTCCTTACTAGTAGCACTTTAATTTGACTTGGGATAGCCATGTGTCCAGCTGAAAGTCAATGTGTTCTAGACTCTTTTGGAAATAAGAGGTCACGTGACATCATGGCAGCCAAAGACAAGTGAACAGACACCACCGGGAAAGGCTTTCTGAAGTGCTCCAAGGGTCACTCCCCTGGGGACTCTCCTTGTCCTTGACTCTCTATTCTTTTCCTTGCTCTGGTCATGGGTATCAGGGTAGAGCTGTAGTAGCTTTCTTTGAACCATGAAAAAAAAAAAATAAGCCAACAGCATCGCAGAGTTTGAGTTAGTAATCCATCAGCATTGCCTACTTGTGGCTGTATTTGGTAGGACCACTGCTCTGTCGTTTTCTGTGACCGATGATCAGTACAAATTCTAACTTATATGGATCCAATTCATCAAATCTACCAACTGAGCTACTCTTCTCCCATCTCACACCTGTCCCCAACCTTCGAAGCTCTGAAAAGTCATCAGGGGACTTTGAATACGGCCGTCTCTTCCTTCTCTCCCTGAGGGCCTCCGATCATTCCCACACGCCTTCTTTGTGGGCATGCCTGGCTTAGTTTCACACACACAGTTACAGTTGTAAAGTCAAAAGTTGTTAAGGGGAAAGATGGTGAAAGTAGGTTTAGTCACAAGAAAACAGTGGATTCGTGAGAGGCAGGAAGAAGTAACAGAAAAACATAAAAGAGAGACACATACGCTGCCTGTGTTCCCTTCTCATGAATTAATGTGACAGTAGGACTCCGAGTTCTAGACTCCTGGAACCTAAGTACTCATGTATCTGTGACTAACAGTAGCAAAGTAGCTTGCAGGCTCACACACACACACACACACACACACACACGCACACACGCATGCACACACGCATGCACACACACACACGCATCCAGTAGCCAAGAGATTCAAACCTGGGTCCGTGAAGGAATGCAATAGAACGATTACTTTTAGTATTAAAAGTCTTTGAGATAACTTGTGAAGGAAAAGATCGACATGATATAATATTGCTTATTTAAAGTAAATTAGAGGGCTGGGCCTGGTGGCACATGCCTATAATCTCAGTGTTTGGGAGGCTGAAACAGGAGGATCACAGGTTTGAAGCCAGCTTCATCCACTTAGCAAGATCCTCAGCAACTTAGTGAGACCCTGTTTCAAATTAAAGAATAAAAAGAGTAGGGCTGGGGTGTAGCTCAGAGGTAGAATGCCCCTGGGTTCAATACCCAGTACGGCAAAAAAAATAAAACTTGGGAGGGGAAAGATCAACATTATATAATATTGATTATTTAAAGTAAATTAGAGGGCTGGGCATGGAGGCACATGCCTGTAATCCCAGTATTTGGGAGGCTGAAACAGGAGGATCACAGGTTTGAAGCCAGCCTCAGCCACTTAGCAAGACCCTCAGCAAATTAGTGAGACTCTGTTTTAAAAATGAAAAAGAGCTGGGGGTGCAGCCCCAAGGTAGAATGCCCCTGGGTTCTATCTCCAGTAACACAAACAAAACAAAACAAAAAACTGTAAATTAGTATTTAGGTCTATGATATTCTAAAGTAAGATGGTAAACTTATTTTATAAATATTCAGTAAAAAGTTTACTTCAGGAAATATCATTTTCTGCAGGACATCAGATATTTATAAACATTGGAAAGTGAAACTTAGCGACTTTTTTGTTAATCATCTAAGAAAAGAGATATAAAGCAAGTTATTCTGAAGAGAGTTTCAAAATTGTATAGTTTTGGAGGCTATGTCATTTGGATAAAAATAAATTTATAGGAATGGCGATCATAAGACTGGACTTATTCGCTGGGACCTCAAATGAGACAGCATAATTTAAATGTGTTAAGTTTTTGGAAATGAGGTTTTTGTCCTCACTCATAAAAAATCCTAAAATTTTAATAACTTAGCATCTAATTTTAGGTCTGTCATTAACAAAGTCCCATCCATTATCTCTGTGTGTTTGCACTTATAACTTCAGGAGAAAGTGGATTTCAGTTCTCCACTTTCAAAGAATTTTTAAACTAGCATGAAACAAAGGAATAAAAATTTGAAGAAAAAAAATTTCCTGAGTTTTCGATTTTGATTCTAAAGAAATCTGAAGAGCGTGTGCAACAAGGAAGCTCTCCCTGTGGTGCCCACGGGGCAGCTGCACAGAGCCAAGCAGCAGATTCCAGAAGTCCCATCACAGGGGCTGGCAACCCCAGGGACCCCCGTCCTGCTACCTGATGCCTCAGGGCTCTGCAAGCCTTTTGAGAGACTCGATTTTATTTGTGTCCTAGAAAGAAAAGTAGAGAAAAGGCCGAGTTTTCTGGCACAGTACCACTAGACGTGAGTTTCACTCATTAGCCCATGCCCTCCTAGACATTGATCTTTAGGAGGCAGATTTAAAGAAGCAATTTTCTTACATTTAATCTTCTCTAAAAGTAGCTGCAAATACGTAATTCAACTTACAGAGGATGAAAAGTGAACTTATTCCTTCCTTTGTCTCCATTGGGGAAGAACAGAAATGGGACATAGTAGGATGGATCTCTGTTAGGATAGACCAAAAGATTGTTTATTTCACACAACATTACAGGAGAAGAGCCAATGAGGCTGCCATGAAGTGAACATGTGCAGAGAATATAACCACATCATTTATGCTATACTATTTGGGTTTTACTTGCAAGTGGTAGAGATGGTCACCTTCAAATTAAAAACAAAATGAAGGAGATTAGACTGGCTATGGATAGATCTTTCTGTCTTTAATGAATCCCTAACTCTTCTTGTTTTCTTATAAACCTTCTTTCATTCCCTTGTAGCTGCTTCTTCATGGAGCACTTGGGTATTTTCCACTGACTTTCATAGCCAACATCTTGCTCAGGATCTTGCAGGTGTATACAGTTTGTACCTTGAACACAGTTGCCCAGCAGAGGGGGCAAGTCCCTTTCTGAAATTTAGTCCACCCACTGCCCATAGAATATGGAAGGTAGGGGAGGAGGGGTGTAGAAAGGAACCCACTGTTCACCCATCCCTAAACTCTGGGACTACATCTGCCCAGTATAGCAAGGGACAACTTTTCTAATTTATAGAGTCTTCCTATAGTCTAGTAGCAGCCCTGGTCTCATTCAGTTTCCACTCACACTGAAAATATAACTAATATATTCAACAGAGTGGTTCATGTAGAGTTAATTGCAACACCACAAGTTGTGGTTTAATAATGAGGAAATCCAAGGCAAATTTAGTAGGTGCAGAGCAAAGAAAAAGAGCAGAAGGCATAGCAGGAGCTGGTATTCCTGAACCTTCAAAGAGTGAACTGAAGCTGAGCCCTGTTGGAGGCCATCTTTCTTAGTGAACTGTAATATTAAGGAGAAATAATGTAGAGACTCCAAGGGCACAATCAGGCCCACTAAATTTCTTTTGAACTTTACCGTGGGTTGTGTATTACTTCAATTTTTAATTTTCATGCATAGAATGACACACCTCTTACTAAAATTTGTGAGACGCAGTACTCCTTAGTAAAATTTTAATGATGCACAAGAAGTTGTAAAATAAAGGGAAAACTGGATAATTTAAATTCATTAATAGAACTCAGTAACATATTTTTAGAAGTGGAGAAGAAAACCATGTAATGTGAACCAAAAATAATTAAGCTTGAGTTTTCTTGAAATGTATAATCTTGAAAGTGAAAACAAATCCACCAATTAAAGTTTTTAATGATATAATTGCTATTTCAATGTAAAACATGTATGCACAAAATCTTAACTTCCCAAGCAAATGGAAACTGTATTTCTCATAGAGTTTCACAATAAAACTAGCTCGCCTCTGGCCAAAGGGCACAAAATTATTCCTTAAAAATCTCTAGCAAGGCCGGGCGTGGTGGTGCACACTTGTAATCCCAGTACTTTGGGAGGCAGAGATCAGAGGATCCAGGTTCACGGCCAGCTTCAGCTCTCTCTCTCTCTCTCTCTCTCTTTCTCTCCCTGTCTCTCTCTCTCTACCTAGTGAGGCCCTCTGCAACATCGTAAGACCCGGTTTCAAAATAAAGTATAAAAAATTAGGGCCGGGGGTGTAGCGCGGAGGTAGAATGCCCCTGGGTTCAATCCCTGGTACCGCAAAAAAAAAAAAAAAATCTCTAGCAAGGAGTGGTGGCACACACCCCTATAATCCCAGTACATGGGAGGCTAAGACTAGAGGATCACAGGTTCAAGGCCAGCCTCAGCAACTCAGCAAGGTTTTCAGCAAGTTAGGGAGTCCCTATTTCCAAATAAAAAAATAAAATAAGGCTGGGAGTGTAGCTCAGAAGTAGAATGCTCCTGGGTTCTATCTCAATACCAAAAAGAAAAAATAAAATAAAAATAAAAATAAACTAAACAATCTCTAGCTGAGCCATCTCTTGGAAAGGAGAGGCCAGAGAGTCTATTTCACCTCAGATTGATTAGCAGCATTTACCTTTTACATTGAGATCCACACTCTTTTAATTAAAGAAAGACTGTCACAATGGCCCATCACCCTGCCAGCAGGTAAGAAAGTAAGGAACACAAAAGGAAATGGGATAGTGATGGAGATTCCTAAAACTCTGGTCCTTCACCTTCTCAAAGCCAAGGCATCCTTGGTATAAAAAAAAATCTGTTAACTCCCTTTTTACAATCCAGAAAAAAAAATAATGCATGGGGCACACTATCCACACAGAAAATTTAAATATCAACAATTACATTAATTTCAATGCAGTCAAAGGAAGTGATTTATGTTGATAATATATACTTCACTATATAAATAGCCGAGCACTACCACATTAGATGATAGAATAAAGCAAGCAGTCAGATGTTTTACTTGTACCCAGAATCACCTAGAATATAATAGCTGCAAATGTAGAATGACATGAATGTGTTGCATTTGTCACTCAGACACCATGAGCAGCATTGTTCTGTGGGACTTTCTGGTATGATAAAACTCAGAGTACGGCTGGGCGTGGTGGCGCACGCTTGTAATCCCAGTACTTTGGGAGGCGGAGACTGGAGGATCCAGGTTCACGGCCAGCCTCAGCTACTTAGTGAGGCCCTCTGCAACTTTGTGAGACCCGGTTTCAAAATAAAGTATAAAAAATAGGGCTGGGGGCATAGCGCGGAGGTAGAATGCCCCTGGGTTTAATCCCCGGTACCGCAAAAAAAAAAAAAAAAACTCAGAGTACGGAGCTGAACAAAGGACCAGATCTCCTCCAATACCATAGTGGTTGTAGTTAGAAAGCCAGTACATACTAAAACTATGCAATGTACTTCATATTCATTAGCAAAGTCAAGTTAGGTTCTTGATTCAGACATTCCTAAAAAGATGTTTTTCAATGAACAAATCTTAAGAGGCATTGGATGTTAAGAAATTCTTCATGAGGTAGCTTGTCATGCAGACTGCCAGATGTTCCAGCAGTTCTAGTTTCTACCCTCAAATGCCAACAGCCACCACCCCTTTTATTATACCCAAGAAAAATGCCACACACATTTCCAAAATGCTGTCTTTGGCTCTGCTTTATTTTGGAATCTTTTCCTTAGGGAAAGAAGAAAGAGCATTTACTCTCTTTCCTTCTCTTCACAGATAGGGTTGATGTAGAGAAGTGGTTGTATGAGGGGATTTAATTTAAGATCCATTCTCCACAAAATAGAGCTCGCCCCTACCAAGAACAGAAATCCCAGCATTTGTTAACTATGCAAAAGAATCTTAATGGGAGATACTGTCAGTCCTGCTGATTTTCCAACCTCAAGTCAAACATCTCAGGAAATGGCTATTTAATGGCTAGGAATGACAAGAATTAATAAATGAGAATATATTTCAAGTACTCTGTCTTACCTACCTAATTATTTTGACTGTAGATATCAATGACATGTTTCTGAAGCTTCAGTCACCACAGGTATCTGAAGATGCAGGACAGAGAAACAACTGGGGACAATGAAGAAGTGGTATGGCGGCGGGGCTGCTTTGAGAGGCAGATGATTGGAAGGCTGAATAAGGGGTTCAGGAAATGGATGTGAAAACAAGTCGAAGAAGAGAGATGGGAGGGTCAGGGAGGTTTGACGATGTCAAATGCGTATGGGTATATTTTGTCAGGAGATTCAACACTGTTGTCACTTCTCCTTCGTGAAATCCCCTCCCTGGTATTTTTCCCTTTTCCCCGCATGATGGACTGAGATCATGCCTCTGTCCCAAGTCACTGAGCAGGAAGGAGCCTCTGTCATCAATCTTGCAATTGTACGAGGACCCTTCTACTTCCTCAGCTACCCTTGAAGACACCGGCGGATGTCTCATTTTCTGTTTTCTACTTCATCTGCTGTCGTGAATTGTCTACGAGAATGAATTTTTGAAAATGGGGTTTTCTTCAGCCATAGAAAAGGCAAAACCTATTTAGTCATGGTCTGAGACCAACAAGTCAGTCAACCACATTAAAGGATAGAAGAGGGACAGGCAGGAAGCATTAGGTGTGAGCTGGGGAGACTCCTGCAGCTATGCAGACGTTTCTGCAGCAGGCTGGAGCTACCAGATGGCTGGACCCCTCAACCCATGCAGAAATTACAGGTTAATTTTATATCATGATAATAAAAGAGACATGCGTGAAACATCTTGTGCATTCACGGTACTAGGTACTATGCGCATGTTATACTATTGCTTCTTCACTGTAAACTCCGGCAGGTATTATTTCCCTAATTTCCTTACAAATGAGAAAACTGATGTTCACAGACATTAAAAACATTTCTAATTCCACCAACTTCTCTCTCTTTGTGTATGTGTGCATGTGTGTAGGGGGGGGGTACTGGGGATTGAACCCAGGGGCATTCTATCTCTGAGCTACACCACTATTTTATTTTTTTATTTTGCAACGGAGTCTCACTACATTGCTGAGGCTGACCTCAAACCTGCCATCCTCCTGTAATTCCAATACTTGGAAGGGTAAGACAGGGGGATTGCAGGTTTGAGGACAGCCTCAGCAACTTAGTGAGACTCTCAGAAACCTAGGAAGACCCTGTTTGAAAACAAAAAAATATATAAAAATGACTGGGAGTGTATCTCGGAGGTAGAATGCCCCTGGGTTCAATCCCCAGTCTCTCTTACACACACACACACACACACACACACACACACGAAATAAAATCATAAATATACCTAATGAATTTGTGATGGTCTATCACCATTTCTGTATTCTTCAGACCTTTCATGTCATTTTAAAATCCCCTGCACAACAGCCGGGCGTGGTGGCACACGCTTGTAATCCCAGTACTTTGGGAGGCGGAGACCGGAGGATCTGGGTTCGCGGCCAACCTCAGCGCGCATGCGCGCGTGCGATCGCTCGATCGATCAATCTATCTCTCTCCTCTCTCTGTCTCTCTCTCTCTCTACCTGTCTCTCTCTCTCTCTCTCTACCTAGTGAGGTCCTCCGCAACTTTGTGAGACCGGGTTTCAAAAATAAAGCATAAAAAAATAGGGCCGGGGGCGTAGCGCGGAGGTAGAACGCCCCTGCGTTCAATCCCTGGTACCGCAAAAAAAAATAAATAAATAAAATAAAATCCCCTGCACAATGTACATCATATTTTTCAAAGAAAAGTTGAAAAAATAATTTGGTACTTGTTTCCCAATAGAATTCCCAGTAGAAAACATGCTAGAAATGGCAATGTGACATTTGTCATCAATTTATGGTTAAATTTTACAGTTTTAGAAATTGAGTATGTTTTCTTAAGATTTTTTTTCATATGTTATGCTTAATGTTTAGCTTTATTTTTATGATATACAAGGAATACAGTTGGTAAGAAACAAAATTTAACTTAAAATAACTTAAGCATAATTTTCAAGAAAAATGAAAAAAAATGACGAATTCACAGTTTCTGTTGCTCACAATTCAGCCACAGAATGCAGAAGACAGCTTGGTGAAAGAAAATTGGTTTATTCAAAAGCATCTCTGAGGAAGTAGAGGAAAGCTTCTCTGTCTCAAATTTCCATTTTTGGGGGCTCAAGGGCATGAACAACTTTTATAAGAGAAAAGGGGGTATACAGCGGGGAAAGGGCAGGAAATGTAGATAATGTAGATATCACTAGGCAGTGCTAGCCAGAGCCTGTGGTAAAATTCTAGGCTTTGATTCCTTGCTGGTGCCTGCCCAGGCTTTGCAGCCAGTTCCTCAGCAAGAGGAAGTTTAGTTGAATAAAAATGACTTATCAGGACATTGGGGCTCTGTTGTGACTCCCCTTTGTTTTATCTATCCCCTTCAGTCTTGAGGGAACTGGGGCGCCATGTCATCTGGCTGGCTGTTTATTGCTCAGTGGTGTGTAGATCCCATCAAGGATTGCATGCTTGGACCTGAAAGCACAGTTGCAAATTGTACAAGGAGGCAAAGTTGGAAATACCTAATAGGAATGACTTTGGTGTAACCACAGGTGAGGTGAAAGAACTCTGTATAGCCTCCCTCCTATCTTGCTTTTAATTTTGGTAGGGTTGACAAGTGACTCCATTTTGATTCTGAAAAATCACCCTCCCATCCCCCATCTCTGAACGATTCCCTGTGAAGACATTACTGGTTATTGCCAAGTGTTTTAGCCCCACATTGTGGGAACTTTGTCCCATTCTTTGATCTAATTGGTCCCATGTCAGAGAGGAGGTGACCAGCAGCTAAGAGTCAGAGTCAAAAGACCCCATCTACCCTTTCAGCCAAATTTAGGTGACAAGAGGTTTAGAAAGAGAAGACCTTAGGCTAAGCTTACCAAGAAGTATATTGCTAAGAATCATGACAAGCAATAAATAAATAAATAAAAACACCAATAAGAGCCCAAAGATTTCAACTATTAAACATAATGTCTTTGGCCCTATACCTTGTATCTAATCGAAGAAAACCAACTTGTCTCTAATGGCAGTTGAGTCAGAGATTTGCATTAAGAGGTACCCTGTAGCCAGAGTCCTCATGAGAACCAAAATTAACCCATATGTGAAGGTATTCCTACCAGTTTCATTAACATGTATGGGGAAGGGGAGGAAGCGGGGTGGGATCCTTAGGAAAACACACCAAGTGTCCTGTGCATGTATGTTTGTATCACTTTGAAACTTACCATGACGTAGAGTTACAATGCACAGATAAAAGTATATAAAAACAAGGCTAATTCCCATTTCAGTAGGAAGCTTATCATTTCAAGAGTTATACTTTACAACACCTTTAGAATTTTTTCAGGAATGTACCATAGAATTGCAAAAATTTTCAATATAGATGATGTAATTAAACTATTATTTACCAATTAAGAACTTACATATATATATATATATATATATACACACACACATATATATATATACAATATATCTCAAATTCATTTTGCAAACCAAGCCATAATACAAACAATATAACATAACTTTTTAAAAACATCCAGTCTTATACATATATTAAATCTTTCATTTTAAATTTGTTTGAGATGAAGGATGAATAAAGCAAGATTGCTTTATTCTATTATAATAGTGGAAAATCTATTGCTTAAAATTATTACAAACAATATTAAAAGTGTTATTACTACATAGAGATTTTAGAAAACAATTTAGTTACCTTTACAGCATGTTAAGACAACAAGCCTTCTATTAGAACTATCAGATTTCTAAAACATTATAAAATTTGTATCAAAGTACATCATTGTAAAAATAGTTCATCTAGCCAGAGCTGTTAACCAAAAAGAGACTTTAGAACAAATAAATGTTTAATTAAATCTTAACTCCCTTAACACTTAATTTTCTTAAGCAATCAAAAACCTAAACACAAGAGAAAACATAAAATGTTTGTTCCTTACGTTCCTTGTAAACTTTGCCAAGACATATCAACAGTCTAAGAAATCTATTCAAATTCTCTAGAGTTTCAATAATAACCAAGCAGAGCCGGGCGTGGTGGCGCAGGCTTGTAATCCCAGTACTTTGGGAGGCAGAGACCAGAGGATCCGGGTTCGCGGCCAGCCTCAGCTCTCTCTCTCTCTCTCTCTTCTTGTCTCTCTCTCTCTCTCTCCTTAGTGAGGAGGCCCTCTGCAACTTCGTGAAACCCAGTTTCAAAATAAAGTATAAAATATAGGGCCAGGGGTGTAGCGCGGAGGTAGAATGCCCCTGCGTTCAATCCCTGGTACCGCAAAAAAAAAAAATAATAATAATAACCAAGCAAACCAGAAAGGTGAAAAATATCTTTTTTTACATTTCTTTTAGCTTAATAAATGCCTATTACCTAATTTCTTAAATTTTTTTCTCCCAGAAATTTTTCTATCCAATATGTTCATTTGTCACACAATGGGTGACAATGGTGACAAATGTCCTGACCACTGGTGCTCTCTAATAGCACATGAGAAGCCCTCCTCAAGTGTAAAAAATTAGCAGTCAATTAAACCCAATACTCATTTTTTTTTTTGCGGTACTGGGGATTGAACCTAGGGGCATTCTACCTCCAAGCTACACCCCCAGCCCTGTTTTTTATTCTTTATTCTAAAACAGGGTCTCACTAAGTTGCGGAGGGCCTCACTAAGTAGCTGAGGCTGTCCACGAACCCGGATCCTCCTGTCTCAGCCTCCCAAGTACTGGGATTACAAGCGTGCACAACGCCTGGCCTTATTATTTTTAAAGCTTTATTTATAGGAGAAATATACATAAAACCTAGAAAAATAAAATAATGTTTCAAAAATTCTAAATCAGCCGGGGCGTGGTGGCGCACGCTTGTAATCCCAGTACTTTGGGGGCAGAGACCGGAGGATCCGGGTTCGCGGCCAGCCTCAGCTTGCGCGGGTGCAGCGTTCTCTCTCTCTCTCTCTCTCTCTCTCTCCCTGTCGCTCTCTCTCTCTCTACCTAGTGGGGCCCTCCACAACTTCGTGAGACCCGGTTTCAAAATAAAGTATAAAAAATAGGGTTGGGGGCGTAGCGCGGAGGTAGAACGCCCCTGGGTTCAATCCCCTGTACCGCAAAAAAAAAAAAAATTCTAACTCAAAAGTCCCCCAAACTTAGTATTATTTTATGTCTTCAGATAATTAAAAGTGGAAGCAGTTAAAATAATGCAAATCCCGAGAGAAGACACATCTCCATGTCTACATTTATTGCCAGATGAATATTTATTATTTATTTATTTAGTGAGAAAGTTCCACAATGTTTAACTGACGTAAACTAGACTACTGACATCAGACATAGCACAAGATCCATTGAACATCTTTGACAGACCTTGCAAAAAGGTAGGAAGAAGCCAGGCGTGGTGGCGCACGCTTGTAATCCCAGTACTTGGGAGGCGGAGACCGGAGGATCTGGCTTCGTGGCCAGCCTCAGCTACTTAGTGAGGCCCTCTGCAACTTAGTGAGACCCGGTTTCAAAATAAAGAATAAAAAATAGGGCCGGGGGTGTAGCTCGGAGGTAAAACGCCCCTGGGTTCAATCCCCAGTACCGCCAAAAAAAAAAAAAGGTAGGAAGAGCCTTACTGATATAAAATTATGAAGGAAGACCGCCCAAGTTGTTTGATAAGCAACATTTTACACTCTAATTTTTAACTTTAGGCTATCAAAGGAATTGATACATGTTTACATAGATTTTTTTTGCAATCAAAACAGGCTTTTAATCTGTTTTTGCTGGAGGCTAATTAATATCCATTTCACCTTTAACATTCACAAATTTAGGGCTTTCATATCAAAATGAACATTTTTAAATAAGGGGGTGGTGAAAATAAACTAAGCAAACTAGTCTCAAAAGCTAATGTCTGAAAACTTATCATGCATTAATTTTTTTGTATCTAATATAAAGGATATCATTGAGAGTAACAATCAAAATTCAGGAACTGTTTATAAGGTGTAGGTTATTTACTGAATGAAGATATAGACTGACTGATAATTAACTTCTAAAAGTACTGCTAGGACTTATGATCAATTTTCAACAAAACTTCCCCACAATTTGTATCTTGTTATAAAATGTTGTTATCCCAAAAATTAGAAACAGAAACTATGCCTCAGTTATTAGCAGTTTTAAACCACTTGTTATTTCCATTGTCTGAAGCCAGAAACAAGAAAATCCCAAATAATATTAAATTTCTTGAGATTAAGAAATCTAAAAATATATTTTAAATAGCAGTTATGCACCATTTTAGAACCCAGTTCATGCACACATTTGTGTATAGTTTCACTTGTGAATTTCCAAATAACTGTTGAACAATTGGTATTTACATATTTGTATCTGTATTTTAGATAAACCATGACTGGCATATATAAATGCAAGCATTACTTATTTATCCAAAAAAGTACAACATATTCTTAAAAGCTACATTTTAAAAACTCCAATCTAAGTAAGGAGAAGGGAAACAGAAGCAGCTTATCTACTGTAGAGAAGCAGGTAAGCCCTTTTAGTTTTTTTCTTTTTTCATAGACTTGGAATTAGGTTATGTAAATACACATATTAATCAACAGGCCAGGTTCAGTGGAAAAATCAACTCTATTAGGAAAAGCCTTCATAGCAAAGTAAATGTTTTTCTAAAAATGGATCAAAAATTTATGAACATTTATCCATTTGTTTACCAGATTTGGTCATTTTAACAGCAATTTTTAGGCTACTCATGGAAATCAAGCATAGTTAACATTTTAGGTTATTTCTTTGCAAAAATCCTAAAAGTTGTTATACACAGAAAGCAATGAGTGATATACCTTAAATATCTAGAGACAAACATTATCCCAACTGGTTGGCAAATTGTGTTAGCCACGTTTAAATACATCCTTATTACCAACAACTTTTAGTTGTTGCAGATTTATCTAAGCCATGTGA
Source organism: Glis glis (assembly GCA_004027185.1). Lineage (NCBI taxonomy): Eukaryota > Metazoa > Chordata > Mammalia > Rodentia > Gliridae > Glis > Glis glis. The sequence goes on from PVJS01042849.1 coordinate 13,852, forward strand.
ATCAAAAAGACATTTGGGCTAGTTTAACAGTTTCAAGTTATATGACTGATGACATATCCATGAGCCAATTTGGTACCATGTGAACAAACAGTATGTAAACATAAACAGGTAGGTGCACACAAGAAAACCTCAAAGCTTAATAATTTGCCATTTCTTCAAAGCTACACCTGCATTTCCAAAGCCGTGACTTTTAGTTGAAACCAAATAAAATATTTGCATCTCAAAGACACAGAACTTTATCTAAAGCTCAACAATCTTGATTAACCAAGTTTCTTAGCAGAGAGAAAGGGAGAGAAACAACAACAAATAGAAGGAAAATAAAACAGCCTCCAATTAGACAAAATCAATATATACATATATTGATACACACACACACACACATATATATATATATATATATATATATATATATATATATTTAGCAGGCAGAATCAAAAAGTGAATTCACCAGAGGAAAAAAACATGGCTTCAAAATAAATCAGATATCCCAGCGAGAGGTATTTCCAGGGACCCTATGGCAGCCCATCCAAGTGAGATTTAAGTAAACTTCCCATTTTTAGAATTCATGGTGTTAGAGGCTTCTCTGCTGGCTAGAGCCAGAGTCCATGCTAGGGAAGTGCTTTGAGTTAGTTAAGATGTGGAAGTGGATTCCTTCCAAATGTGTCACCAGTTGGCTGGAGGTCCCTTTTTCATGGGTCTTGGAAAGTTCTGAACATCAAGGGGTGTGGGTGGCTCAATGTGTGGGGGTGACCACATCCTTATTTGTCCCCCTGGAAAAACCCTTAGGGGTTCCTTCTAACCCAGAAACTGCTGGATGTGTATTTCTGAAATGCATAAATCTCTGTTGCTGCAGCCATCAGAAATTTGGTCTCTGTTAAGCCAATTGTCCAGTTAACAAACATATAAAGCGGTGGCACTTTTAGATATATAACCCATGCTGTGTTACAACAGTACATGAAGTCCTGTTTAATCAGAGAATCATAGCTATAAGTTGTAGAAAAACAAACAAACAAACAAAAAAAAAAAACCAAGACCAAACCAAACCAAATAAGTACTCTTCAAACAAATATAATTGCTAGGAGTTTGGGCCCTGTGAATCTTATCCCACACCAACAGGTACCCTAAAATGACCCAACAAGATCCAAATTCAATATTCGAACCACAAACAATGGAGAGAGCTTACCTCACATCCTCAGCACTGCAAGAACACCCACCCGAAGTCCAAAAGGCTCTTCTAGCCCCAAACAGTGGAGTCGGAAGATTCCAGGGCTGCACGACCAGTGTGATTACGCAGGCTGGAGTCCCTGGGATCCCAATAAACCTTTCCCCATCACCAACAAAGCATTTATAAGCAATCAAATCAAGGGTACAACCAAGAAAAGAGGGAAAGTCCGGGATGGAAAATGTCTCCCCACAGCTGCTGCAGATTTCCCCGAAGTGCTGACTGTGGGTTCAGCCAGCCAGGATGGTGCAGCGTTTCCTCCTGAGCTCAGGTGGGGCTCCTTCTCAGGGCTAGTTTTGCCAGAACTGTTAATGGAATCCACAGGTTCTGCTAATGGCCCATCAACCATAAAATTCATGAGAGATTGTTGAAGAAAAAAAAGGTTTATTCCCCTCTGGGGAAGACAGAGCCAGTCTTCATCTTCAGGGACTCAAGGGCACAATCAGATTTCTTAGGGATACAGTGTTACAAAGGCATGAAATACACATGTTTATTTAGCTAGGCAGGTCTAGCCAGATAATATATTACAATTCCAGTTTTCAAATCCTTGCTGGTACCCATTCAAGCTTCCAGGGGTCAACTTCTCAATTTAGTTGCAGAACAAAATTAATAAAGAAACTAGGGAGATTGGGGCTCTGTTTCAAAATTTAAAAAATAACATTGCAAATATAGTTGAATATGGTGCTCATTAAGAAATAACTAGATAATTTTTCAGTATACTTTTAAAGAATTATATGTTGAAGTATAATATGCTATTTTCTCACTCAATTTTTATTTAAAATTTACCTTTAATTTCAATTTTATTTAATGTTATTGAATTTAAATTGTAATAAAGTGTTACATTCTACTAAGGTTGTGTAACACAAAAAGTTATCATTTTTGTCAAAAACTTTTCTATTGAGTGTTTCTAGAAAGTTACAGGCTTTGCTTCAAAAAAAATCACATACACATTTTCTCCTTTCCTAGGCTCTTACTAATAATTTAAAAATTACCTTAATTTACATTTTAATAATGCAGAACACTCAAGGGGCCCACCTTCTTCTCTTAAGTACTGTGTCTTTAATTGTGGCAGAGATGAAAAAGAGAAAAAGATGGCAGAAGTATTTCAAAAGAAACAAATATTCCATTTTGCTCTTAAGGATGGATAAAACATTCCTGTTTTTATGTAGCAGGTAAGGTAAGAATTTTTTTTTTTTTTTTGGCACTGGGGATTGCACCCAGGGGCATTCTACCTCCGAGCTACACCCCCAGTCTTTTTTTTTTTTTATTCTTTATTTTGAAACAGGGTCTCACTAAGTTGCAGAGGGCCTCACTAAGTAGCTGAGGCTGGCCACAAACCTGCGATCCTCCTGTCTCAGCCTCCCAAGTACTGGGATTACAAGCGTGCGCCACCACGCCCAGCATAAGACAATATTTAAATGATATACTACCTTTTCTAGGAGATTTATTATGGACTTATAATATACTATGGTCTCAACATATTTTTAGAATATTTTCATGATTGAAAGATATGCATTCAATGACTTACTAGTTAGGCTTAAGAAAGATTTAAGTTTCAGAGCATATAAATATATAAAGCACATATTGTAAACTAGAGTAGTATATTACTTCTCTTTTTTATAAGACTTGGTAAAGAATGCTTACTGGCAGAAACCCAAAGAAAATCTAGGAAATACTTAACATGGGTAAATGACTGGGTAGTTGATCCCGGTCATAGGAGCTGGTACCTAACATTTTCCCAATTCAGAGTTTAGGTTTTTCTTTTTTCTCTAGGATTCAGTTATATGTGCCATCATGAGGAATGGCTGTGTATTTTTATCTTAAATCACACAACATGGTGCTAAGCCATTCCATCTGCTCACCGTGCTGGGATCCACACAGATTCACCTGGAACAGGGAGGCTGCTATTTGGCGCTTCAAAGGGGGCTACAGTCTTGCAAATCAACAAGGAGCCCACAGTAAAACTGAGATTGCTGGATAAGAAATGAGGGCACTGGTCTAGGGGACAAACGAGTGTGAGTCTGGCTGCTGCCTCCAGCTGCTTCCGAGTTTAGAGAATGAGTTAACAATGAGGACATTGTGAACATGTTCAGGACACCTCACCTACTACAGAGCCAAACCAAACCACACCAAACTCACCAACAAACAAACCCGTTCTGAACGTCTGTGGGATCAAAACCTCTAGTAGAGCAGGAACTTTCTTTTTTTTTTTTTTTTGCGGTACTGGGGATTGAACCCAGGGGCATTCT
>PVJS01042850.1:0-17325 GCA_004027185.1 Glis glis
CTCTCTCTCTCTCTCTCTCTCCCTCTCTCTCTCCCTGTCTTTCTCTCTCTCTCTCTCTCCTTAGTGAGGCCCTCCGCAACTTCGTGAGACCCGGTTTCAAAATAAAGTATAAAAAATAGGGCCGGGGGTGTAGCGAGGAGGTAGAATGCCCCTGCGTTCAATCCCCAGTACCGCAAAAAAAAAAAAAAAGGAGGAGACAGGTACCCTGGGTATCAGGGGGAGGACAGGTTTGAGGAAGGAGCAGGGCAGCTAATAGGACAAGGACAAGGCAGAGGGGGACAGAGCAGGGGACAGGGCAATGAGGAGGGCACTGGTGACCTTGACAGGACAGTTCCGGTGGAACCGTTGGGTGAGAGATTGCATGGTTTCAAGAGAGTAGGAGCAAAGCCAGCCCCTGGGAGGCTGAGACAGGAGGACCGCAGGTGTGAGGCCAGCATGAGATCACTTAGTGAGACTCTGCATCAAACTTAAATTTTTTTTTCGATACCAGGGATGGAACGCAGGGGCGTTCTACCTCCGTGCTACATCCCCGGCCCTATTTTTTTTATGATTTATTTTGAAACCGGGTCTCACGAAGTTGCAGAGGGCCTCACTAGGTAGAGAGAGAGAGAGAGAGAAAGGGAGGAGAGAGAGGAGAGAGAGAGAGTGCACGCGCGCACATGTGCACGCGCGCTGAGGTTGGCCATGAACCCGGATCCTCCGGTTTCCGCTTCCCAAAGTACTGGGATTACAAGCGTGCGCCACCACGCTCGGCGCAAACTTAAAATTTTTAAATGAGAGTTGGGGGTGTTAGTTCGGAGGCAGAACACCACTTGGATCGATCCCCAGTATCAGAAAAAAATAAAAGTAAAAATAAGCCAGGTGTGGTGGCACACACCTATAATCCCAGTACTTGGGAGGCTGAGACAGGAGGATCGCAGGTTTGAGGACAGCTTGCTGTAACTTAGTGAGACCCCGTCTCAAAATAAAGAATGAAAAGGGCTGGAGCTCAGAGGTAGAATGGCCCTGGGTTCAATCCCCAGTACAGAGAGAGAGAGAGAGAGAGAGAGAGAGAAAGAGAGAGAGAGAGAGAGAGAGAGAGAGAGAGAGAGAGAGAGAGAGAGAAGGGAGAGAGGAGAGAGAGAGAAAAAGAGAGAGAGAGAAGGGAGAGAGAAGAGAGAGAAGAGAGAGAGAGAAGACAGAGAGAGGAGAGGGAGAGAGAGAGCTGGAGGGGCGATAAGATGACTTGCGAGGAGTATGACTACAGAGGATGAGTGACAGTGTGACATGGAGGGGTCAGGCACGGCTGAGAGGAGATTCTGAGGATGGAAATACTAGAATGCGTTACAGTATTGGGAATGACAGAGGAGAGAGGGGACATTGGTGGATCTGGGGACGGAGAGGAGACAACGGCCACCCTGGAGCGGGAGAGGACGGGACTGGGCAGAGTGGATGGGGCCCTTCCTCTGGAGCAGGCCCCCTGGGGCTGCTGAGCCTGGCTCCCAGGCTCCAGCACAGGCCCAGCTCACAGACACTGGGTGGACGGAGGCAGCTCAACAGACATTTTGCAAGGATTTTAAAGAGCAAACTCTGGACTCATAAACCTGGGTCCAAGTCCTTGCTCTGGGCTGGGATGTGGCTCAGTGGTAGAGCGCTTGCCTCGCCTGCATGAGACCCTCAGTCCCATCCCCAGCACTCCAAACAAAAAATGTTTTTTTAATCCTTGTTCTGCCACCTAGCAGCTGTGTGACCTTGAACAAATCTCTCAACTTCTCTGATCTTCAGTTTCCTCTGTAAATCCAGGAGAATAATAGAGCCTGCTTCGTGGGCACCTGGGAGGATGAAGATCATTGAGCATAGAGGTCTGTGCTGGGGCCCCTGGATGTAGGAGAGTGCTCCGGAGGGTTGACTATCCTCATTAGAAGCAGTTCAATAATTCCCCCATCCAGGCTCGTCCCGAGTTTAATAAAATCCACCATGTGAGAGGAAACGGATGGAGCTATAAAATTGCTACACTCAAGCCCCGCGATCGCTCATAATTGCCCTGACCGGTTCGACCCTCGGGTTGCCAGGCAATGAGATATCCCGGGGCCAGGCTCCTCCCAGATTGACCACATGTCCTCCTTCCCTGCACGGAAGCACATGGGGTGAGTGACAGTGACCTTATTAGAGGGAGAACATTAAATCTGCTCCACTTGATCTTTCTCTCTTTTTTTTTTTTAGAACAAATTACTCACAATGGTTGGTACGCGGATGATGATTAGCGGCCCGCTGCTTGAACAGCCCGCAGCAGAACTGCAGCCCAGCGTTGTGGACGGTGCTGCTAGTTAGGAAAAGCAAAACCAAGAGACCGAGCCTGAGGTGGGCTGGGGCAATCAAGGTGGGCTTCCTGTAGAAGGCAGCTTCTCAGGGGAGCTTTGAAGGCAGGAAGGCTTTGGCCAGAGAGGGAGGAAAGAGCATAGGTTCTGGATTTTTCTTGCCTTTTTTTTTTTTTTTTTTTTTTTTTGGTACTGAACTCAGGGGCATTCTACCTCTGAGCTCCACCCTAGCCTTTTTAATTTTTTTTAAATTTTGAAACAGGATCTCACTAAGTTGCTGAGAGTCTCACTAAGTTGATGAGGCTAGCCTCGAACCTGTGATCTCCTGTCTCAGCCTCCCAAGTACTGGGATTACAGGCAGCCACTACTATGCCTGACTGATTCTGGCTTTTTGTTGGCAATGGAGCAGACAGATTTGGTTTAATCTGTCCTGTTTGACTCCGTGCCAAGCCGGCCAGCGCTGGCTTTGTCCTCCCCGAGGGACCCAGCCTGTGTCAGAGAGCCCCCAGGCCCAGCAGCTCTGACTTTCACCCTCTGAAAAAAGCTCACCAGACTGACGCGGTGTCACACACCTGTCATCTCAGTACTTGGGAAACTGAGATGGGAGGATCGCAGGTTGAAGGCCAGCCTCAGCAACTCAGTGAGACCCTCAGCAACTTAGCAAGACCCTGTTTCCAAATAAAAGGGCTAGGGGTGTAGCTGGGAGGTAGAATGCCTCTGGGTTCGATCCCCAGCACACACACACACACACACACACACACACACAAAAAAAGGCCAGCAAGGCATGGTGGCGCATGCTTGTAATCCCAGCATTTGGGAGGCTGAGACAGGAGGATCGCAGGTTGGAGGCAAGAGCCTAGAAGGAGATGACTCTTCGCCTCTTGCGTAAGGCATCCAAAAGCAAAATTCCACCTCCTGGAGCGGGCTCCTGAGCTGCAGACATGTTAAAAACTGTATGTGAGCCGGGCGTGGTGGCGCACGCTTGTAATCCCAGTACTTTGGGAGGCGGAGACCGGAGAATCCGGGTTCGCAGCCAGCCTCAGCTCTCTCACTCTCTCTCTCTCTCTCTCTCTCTCTCTACTTAGTGAGGCCCTCCGCAACTTCGTGAGACCCGGTTTCAAAATAAAGTATAAAAAATAGGGCCGGGGGCGTAGCGTGGAGGTAGAACGCCCCCGCGTTCAATCCCTGGTACCGCAAAAAAAAAAAAAACTGTATGTGTCAGTCAGCTTTGCATTGCTGTGACAATATGCCTGAGATAAACAACTTAAAAAGGAGCAAAGGCTCATGTGTGTTTTGGTTCACGGTTCCCGGGGTTTCGGCGCACTGTTGGCTCGCTCCATTGCTTGGGGCCTGTGGCGAGGCAGAAGCTCATGGTGGGAGCATGTGGTGGATCAAAGCGGCTCACCTCGTGGCAGCCAGGACAGAGAGAGAGGGGAAGGAGCCAGGGTCCCAGTATCCCCTTCAAGGACCCAACCCCAATGACCTAACTTCCTCCCGCTAGGCTCCGCCTCCTGACGGTTCCCCACCTCCCAGGAGCACCACGGGCTGGAGACCAACCTTGAACGCATGGGCCTTTGGGAGATGTTTAAAACCCAATCCATAGCACTGGGTTCAAGTTAGAAGTTAGGTACTGCCAATTCAACTGGGTTCTGATGACCGATATTCAGACTGTGCGACTCACCAACAGTCCATAAGCTGCCCAAAAGAGTCAGCCCGTCAGACTCCGGAAGTGGGAAGGGCCACAGCTGTGTGCCAGGGGCAGATAACAGAGCTGAGGAAACAGTTTCAACCCGGAAGGTCTTAGAAAGCGAGGGGAACTCTAAGGGAGGGCCAGAAAGGACGCCTGAGAGGAGGCAGGGTCGCCTAGTGATGATTACAACCCTGGCTGTGTGACCCTGGGCAACTTACTTAACCTCTCTGTGCCTCCATCGCCTCGGCTGTAAAATGGGGATAACAGCACCTGATTACTAGCATCGTATAACTGGAATGAAATAATAGATGCAGAATGCTTGAAACAAGGCCTGATTCGTTTAAGTGCTTAATTAACATCGGCTGCCGCCATCACATCGGAGTGTCTATTTATAAGCCCAGAGCTGATCCTGGCACCCTGGGTACAGCGTCCTCGTGGGCCAGAGGACCCTGGCCCTGCCTCTGCCCAGTCCTGCAGCCGATGGGGCTCCCTGACCTCAGACCGCGCCCCAGGACCAGACGAGCCCCTCAGTCTGGTCCAGCCTCCTTCCACGCAGGTGGGCCCTGCGGTCCCCAGAATTCTGGGGGAGGGGACTGTCCCGTCCCAGGAGCAGAGCGTACGGGCCCTGCCCGCCAGCTAAGGAAACCGGTTGTGCTTTTGTTTGGAGCTGAGACAAAGCTTGCCGGGGGCTAATGATGCGCCGATTGATTTCCAGAAACATCTGCGTGGAAGAGGAGCAGTTCATCAGGCAGGAGGCGCCGCTCAGACACCAGCCAGCTGCTGCTGCCTCCACCCCCAGCCCTGGCCTGCTGGAGTGTGGGGAGCTTCCAGGACGTCTTTGCTCGGGAAAATGAGTCCCCGAGCTGGGCTCAGTGTCCTGGGCCTCACTCCCTTCTCAACCTTGCTTTCCTCCTCTGTAAGCTGGGATGATAAGACACACCCTGCGGGGCCAGCTGGGTTCACAAGCAGTCAGTCAACAAACACTCAGCACCATTCTTGGCAAGGTGCTGTGTCTGAAGATCCAGGAAGGAGTGAGCCACTGTCTGGATCTCAGAGCATTCTGTGGGCCTGGGTGGGAGCCCCGGGAGCCAGAGGAGCTCAGAAGAGGGGCTCCTTCTGGGGCTGGCTGGGGCAAGGGAGGTCTGGGAGGGCTTCCAGGAAGAGGTGATATTCGATTCCTCCCTGAAGAGGGAGGAGGAGTTGGCCAGGAGATGAAGGGCATTCCACGTGCACAACCAGCACAAACGCTGAGAGACCAGAGAGGTCTGGGACATTTGGGCCATTGGAGGTGACTCCTTTGGGTTGGAGCATGGGGTGCGCGTGAGTGGCCGAGGCTGAGGGGTCAGCATGGCCAGATTGTAAAGGGTATGAGGGGCCAAGGGGAGGAGCAGGAGCCTCATCCCCTGGGCAGATGGTGGGCTGGGGCGTCTTCTGAGTTCCACTGGAAAGGCCGGCCCAGGGAGATGCTGAGAACTGAGCTGATCCTGTGGGGGCTGATGGCTCTGCACGGGTCCCCTTCGGGGGCCCAAACAGTGGCAGGGGGCAGGCCTTTGCATACCCCCATCAACAGTCACTGGCAGCCGGCCGGCCCTGCAGGGAGGCGGGGAGGGTGGGCAACTGGGTGGCCATGGTCAGTGCCCGCGAGGGGCACAGCAGCAAGCTGTCAGCAGCTCATAGTCCCAGCGCGGGGCGAGTACGCGCCCCAGAAGAGGGGCTCTGGGGGACACAGCATCCACCGTGACCTTGGAGAAGTGCCCTCTCCTCTCTGGCTCTCAGGCTCTCAGGCTCCCCATCTGGAAAGATTAAAGTTTGGGACTTGCGGTTGGCAGAACGATGCCCCCAAGATGCCCAGGCCCGACTCCGGGAACTGGGAACAGGTTTCCTTCTAGGGAAAAGGTGTTGTGCAGATGTGACTAAGCGGAGGGCCTTGGGATGGGGAGATCATCTTGGATTTTCTGGGTGCACCCCATCTAATTGCATGGGCCCTTAAAAGGGGGATCCTGTCCCAGCTGTGGTGATGAAGACGTGGCCTTGCTGGCTTTACAGACCAAAAAAGGGCCACAGGCCAGGAGATGTGGGCACCTCCAAGAGCCAGAAAAGGCAAGGAGACGGGCTCTCCCCTAGGACCCCCAGGAAGGTGCACAGCCCTGCGGACACCTTGACATCAGCCCGTGAAGTTCTGACCTCCGGGACTGTAGGGTAATAGATTTGTGTTGTGAACTGGGCGTGGTGGTGATGCTTGTAATCCCAGTACTTTGGGAGGCGGAGACTGGAGGATCCGGGTTCGCGGCCAGCCTCAGCTCTCTTGCTCTCTCCCTGTCTCTCTCTCTCTCTCTCTCTCTCTCTCTCTCTCTCTCTCTCTCTTTCTCTCCTTAGTGAGGTCCGCCGCAACTTTGTGAGACCTGGTTTCAAAATAAAGTATAAAAAATAGGGCCGGGGGCGTAGCGCGGAGGTAGAACGCCCCTGGGTTCAATCCCCAGTACCGCAAAAAAAAAAAAAAATAGATTTGTGTTGTGATAAACCACTGAGGAAACTAATACAGGGTCACTGGGGGATTTTTCTTTTTTCCTCCTGGGGATTGAACCCAGGGCATTCTACTTCTGAGCTACACCCCCCGCCCTTTTTATTTTGAAACAGGGACTCCTTAACTTGCTGGGAGTTTTGCTAAGTTGCCAAGGCTGGCCTTGAACCTGCGATCCTCCTGTCTCCGCCTCCCGAGTGCTGGGATTACAGGCGTGTGTCATTGTGCCTGTCCCGTCCAGGGATGTTTAACAGGATCTAGGGACAGCCCGTGAGAGGAGAGCAGTGCTAACATGCACCGGGGCCCTATGCCTGCATTGCCCCTCTAATTTCCTTTGATGATGGAAATGTCCTATGTCTGCGTCACCAACGCACGAGCCGCCAGCCCCGTGTGGCTGCCGGACACTTGAAATGTGCCTGACGCAGCCAAGGAGCCCGAGGATTCATTTCTTTTATTTAATCTCTAACGTGGTAGCCATGTGTGGCTGGCGGCTCCTGTTTTGGACAGAAAGTTCCATTGAACAGCACTTGTGTGGGGCTCAGACCAGGGGAAGAAACTGAGCCTGCAGCAGGGCATCCTGGGGTCCGGGTCCTCTCCTGACTCTGTAGGGTGCAGCTGCCTGGCTTTCCCTTGCTCCCTCAATTGGTCTAGCTAATAGGAAAGGACTCCCCATGACCTTGTGGTCCTTGCCATGTCTGTTACAGCCCAGCTCCCTCTACTGTGTAAATGTGGGTTCCTTGTCACCTTCACAAGCAAAGAGGAAGGTCGTAGCCCAGGGAGGCTGTGCTGGTCAGAGGGGCTGTTGGCCGCCAAGGTCGCAGGGGAAATGAGGCTGTATTGAAGCTGTCCTGGACTGGGGTTCTACTGCCTGAAAAGCCCAGCCACGGTTCCTCTCAGAGCCAGAACCATGCTCCAAATGGACCCAGTTCCCAACAAAACCCCCTTGGTTCTTGGGGATAAAGGAAGAATGTCCCAAGTCACTAAGGAGTTGCCTTATCTTTTCTGAGTTATCTGGGACCCCTAGGAGGCAGAGTCTCAGGATGCAACACCCTAAATGTCAGCAAGATGTTGGGGTGCATTTTCTGGAGGTATTAGTAGCTTTCATGGGATTTTCAGAGGGGCCTGTGACCTCCCCAAAAAGATGAACACTGCTTTCCTGTGACCTTGGAGAGACCTCCTGTCTCTGACCCCCTGATCTCCCCTCTCCAGCTGTCTCTACCTCATGTAAATATCTACCCACCCAGTGCTCCCCGTGACCCCGGGGACCCTGTCTCTGCCTCCCCTCTCACCTGGGCCTTGCTCTCCTCCCCCTTGGAGCGCATCAGATCCGGAGGAGAAAGCCGGTGTCCCATGTACTTCCAGGGGGTGACAGAGCCGTGGAGAAGGGAGCACGTGTGTGAGCAGACTGATCTCCAGAAGAGAGGAATTACGCGAATTACAATTGATTTTCCACCGTTAATGAAGCATGAACCCGTGTGATTGCATCTTGAAAAGATTTATAATTATTCATTGAATCTTGGAAGATAATTAAACTTCATTAAATGCAGACATGACAAGCCTTCAGAGGAAGCCGAGACCTCCGTGCAGGGTTCCAGATCGGAGCAGGAGATTCGAGGCTGGGCCCTGAGGGCTGGGAAGTGGAGGGCACGAGAGAAGGAGGAGGAGGAAGGAGAGAGAGAGCTCCTGCCCTGCCCCATCCCGTCCCTCTTAGCAGAGGAGGACCACAAGGACCCCAGCTGCGCAGAGTGCCTGCAGAGCTCAGGGCCGTGGACGGGTCTGGAGAAGGGACATGTTAGGATTTGGATATGAGGTGTCACCCGCGAAAGCTCACGGGTTGACAATGCGAAAATGTTCAGACGTGAAATAATTGAATCAGGGACCTAATCTCATTAATGGATAAACCCATGGATGGATTAAAATTTGAATGAACTCACTAGGCAGGTAGGGCATGGCTACAGGAGGTGGGTCCCTGGGGACAGTGGCCTTGGGGACTGTATCTTCCTTGTCCCCTCCTCTGGCTCTCTCTATCTGCTTCTTGGCTGTCCTGAGCAGCTGTCCTCTGCCATGCCCGGCCACCATGATGTATCTGCCTTGGAGCCGGCCGATATGGACCGAACCTCTGAAAGTGAGCCAGAAGGCCGGGCGTGGTGGCGCACGCTTGTGATCCCAGTACTTGGGAGGCTGAAACTGGAGGATCCGGGTTCGCGGCCAGCCTCAGCTACTTAGGGAGGCCCTCCACAACTTCGTGAGACCCAGTTTCAAAATAAAGTATAAAAATAGGGCCGGGGGTGTAGCTTGGAGGTAAAATGCCCGTGGGTTCAATCCCCGGTACTGCAAAAAAAAAAAAAAAGAGTGAACCAGATAAACCTTTCCTCCTCTAAGTTGTTGTTGTCCGGTATTTTGGTCACAGCAATGAAAAGCTAACGGGAGAATAGGGTATGCGTGTGTATGTGTGTGTGTGTGTGTGTGTGTGTGTGTGTGTGTCTGTGTGCGCGCACACACGTGTGCACAACACAGGATGCGTTAGGCTGGTTGTAAAGAATATCCCCATCCCCATAGCCCGAGGGAGTCAGCCGGCCGGGAGGTGGCCCGCTCCTGCCTTTCCAGGTGGGCAGTACGCAGCCCCCTCACCTTCGTCCATTCCAGGCCATCCATCCCCACCCCCGGGGTTCCCTCTGAGGACCCTGACCCCTCTGCCCACCCTCGAAATGAGGCCACAGGCCCCCTCCTCTCGCTGGGCACACAGCCCCTCCCCAGCCCCTCGCTGTCCCCTGCCACAGCGACACAGGCGGGAACATTAACACGCTGCCCTCGCCGTGCCCCCTGGCTTTCTCAGGATGGGCTGGGGGAGCGGGCCGCGTGGCAGGCAGGTGGGGGGAGGGGTGGAAAGGTGGGGACCCACCCTGAGCGCAGAGGCCGAGCCCCCAGATCCTGGCCTGATGGCCGCTCTCCAGTATGGTCCCGCCGCCTTGCGACGGTGACGGAGGGCAGGTAAGTCGACCTCTCCGCGCTGTGGTGTCCTCGTCAGTGCGTTAGCGAGCTCGCTCCCTCGAGGGCTGGTGAGAGCAGTCGATGAGATGATCCACGTGGAGCACTTGGCGCGGAGCCTGGCGTGGCGGAGCTCCACAATGGCCGCCGTTGCTGCGTGTGTGTGCTTTGAATTATTTCTCCAAACACCATCCGGTCACTGTTTATGGGCCCTTATTTCCTGGTGAGTGCCCAAGAGCAGGGACTGTGTCTTATGGATCTGTATTCCCCCCTTTGCCTAACCCAGGACTTGACACCTAGTACTCAAGAAAGTGTTTGTTGTATGACTAAGTGAGTGAATGAAGAATAAATAAAACGGGGCCATATGGCTAACTTCCGGAGATACTTTCCCAATAATGACACCTAAAATTTTTGAATGAACTATTAAAACACACACACACACGCACACACACACATATGCATATATATATTTATATTATTAATACTGTATTAATATTATATACACATATATATTTATATTGTTAATACTGTATGGCTGACTTCTGGAGATACTGTTCCAATATGTGACACTTAAGATTGCTGGATGAACTCTTTAAAAACATTAATGTGTGTATTATATGTATTTACCTGTAATGGGGATTGAACCCAGGGCCTCGCACATGCTAGGCAAATGCCCTATGACTGACTTGAAATCCTCCTGCCTCAGTCTCCCAAATACCTTGAATTATAGGCATGTGCTACTTAAAATATTTTTTTAATGCACAGATATGTTTGTGGGAAAGTTTTTTTTAAAGTCTTCAGAGGTCAGAAAAGGCAAGAAATGTGATTATAGAAAAGGGAATGAGCTGGCTCTGAAGCCAGCGCTTCCCTGGGGGCACCTGATCACCCCCAAATCTGGGCTTAGATGCATTGTGTTAGAAGGTCAGGAGAGAAGGGCTGAGCCTGGCGGAGGTGGAAGAACTAGGTTGTCAACAGAGCAGGAGGCAAAACCCTCCAAAGGCGACCTGAGGAAAGGCCGCCTGGGCTCTCATGGGAAGGGACAATGGGAACAAATGTCACCCTCAAGACAATCTTTATATATATATATATATATATATATATATATATATATATATATATACATACTGTGGATTAAACCCAGAGCATTCTACCTCTGAACTACACCCCTAGCCCTTTTTCTATTTTTCATTTGGAAACAGGGTCTCATTAAGTTGCTGAGGGTCTCACTAAGTTGCTGAGGCTGGCCTCGAACCTGCAATCCTCCTGTCTCAGCCTCCCAAATACCAGGATTACAGGCATGTGCCAACATGCCCAGATCTCCTTGGGAATCATAACCACACACCCTCTCCCATGTGGATTTGGGGCCAGAATTCATTCTATTCATGTGGCCTAAAAGAACTACAAGCAGAAAATTGGCCTACCATTGGCTATGGCGCCTGGCAGAAACATACACCAGTCTTGTCTAAAGAAACATCCTCTAAGCCCAGACCTGGAAGAATTCCTATTGAAAACAAGTTCCCAGACCTGAGAGGGCACAAGAAACAATTCAAAACAGGAAATGCGTGACTTTGAGCAAGAGTCAGCAGAAGCAACAGCCAAGAAATCTGACCTGCAAAGATGGTAAATGTGGAGTTTTCAGATAAAGGATATAAAAAATGTATGTCGCCGGGCGTGGTGGCGCACGCTTGTAATCCCAGTACTTTGGGAGGCGGAGACTGGAGGATCCGGGTTCGCGGCCAGCCTCAGCTTTCTCGCTCTCTCTCTCTCTTTCTCTCCTTAGTGAGGCCCTCCGCAACTTCGTGAGACCCGGTTTCAAAATAAAGTATAAAAAAATAGGGCCGGGGGCGTAGCGCTGAGGTAGAACGCCCCTGCGTTCAATCCCTGGTACCGCAAAAATAAATAAATAAATAAATAAATAAATAAATAAATAATAAATAAAAAATGTATGTCAACATTATTTAAGTGTAAAAGTGGGTATCGAAAGTAGGACAAAGGAGCTAGGCATGGTGGCGTACACCTGCAATCCAGTACTTGGGAGGCTGAGGCGGGAGGATCACAGGTTCGAGGCCAGTCTCAACTTAGTGAGACCCTGTTTCAAAAGAAAAAGGGCTGGGTGTATAGCTCAGAGGTAGAATGCCCTGGGCTCAATTCCCAATACCAAAAAAAAAAAAAAAAAGAAAGTAGGACAGAGGAAAGTGGATTATGAAAAATGACCTGACTAATCTGAAAAAGAATCAAAATATCTAGAAATGAGAAGTACAATTGAAATTTTAAAAGAAATGCTAATGGAAATTTTTAAAATTTAAAAATTTTAATTTTTAGTTAATACTAACATTAACTAATTAGGATCAGATAGAAGATGAAACACTGCTGAGAAAAGAATTAGTGAACTGGAAAAGAAATAAAAAAATACCTGGCCTTGGATCTTGGCAAGCAGCAGAGAAAAACAAAGATGTGGAGAATATAAAAGAGAGGTTAAGAAGGCCGGGCGTGGTGGCGCACACTTGTAATCTCAGTACTTTGAGAGGCGGAGACCGGAGGATCCGGGTTCGCAGCCAGCCTCAGCTCTCTCTCTCTCTCTCTCTCTCTCTCTCTCTCTCTCTCTACTTAGTGAGGCCCTCAGCAACTTCGTGAGACCCGGTTTCAAAATAAAGTATAAAAAATAGGGCCGGGGGCGTAGCGCGGAGGTAGAACGCCCCTGGGTTCAATCCCCGGTACCGCAAAAAAAATAAATAAATAAAATAAAAGAGAGGTTAAGAGAGACAGAGGAAAAAATGCAGGGGTCTAACAAATGTCCAATCAGAGTTCCAGAAGGAGGTATTAGACAGAACAGTGTAGAGTCAATTTCAAGGAGAGAATAGCAAAGAATTTTCCAAAATTGTTGAAAGGCTCCAACCCTCGGATTCCGAAAGCTCAGTGAACCCGAGCAGGAGAAATACAAAGAGACTTCTACCTAAACACACCATGGCCAAACCACAGAATTTCATAGACAAAGAGGAAATCTTAAAAGCAGCCAGAGATAAAAGAGAGGTTACCTAAGAAGAAATGTCAAATAGACCGATAGCAGAGTTCTCAAAGAAACTGTGGGGACCAGAAGAGTGGAGAATAACATCTTCAAAAAGCCGCGAGAAGAGAACTGTCGAGGGAGAAATCTGTAACTTCTGGAACTGTTTTTCAAGAATGAGAGCAAAATAAAGACGTTTTCAGACAAATATATATAAGTCAGAGTTTACAACCAAGACCCTCACTAAAGAAAGTCCTAAAAAAAAACTTCAGCAAAAAAGCAAATGATCCCAGAAAGATGGTCTGAAAGACAAGAAAGTCATGAGGGAAAAGGTGCAGGTAAATTCAAACATTATATATATATATATATATATATATATATAAACATTTAAAATATATATATATATATATATATATATATATATAAACATTTAAAAAATATATATATATATATATCTCAGCCTCCCAGGTACTGGGATTACAGGCGTGCGCCACCATGCCCAGCTCTCCTTGAGAATCTTAACCACACACCCTCCCTCATGTGGATTTGGGGCCAGAATTCATTCTATTCACGTGGTCTAAAGAAGCTACAAGCAGAAAAGAAAAAAAGCAATAAGAACTACAAAAACTACAAGAAAAAAAGGTAATAAGGCAAATTTGGGAAAATGCTAATCCCAGTATATATATATGTGTACGTGTGTGTGTGTATATATATATATGTATATATATATATATATAATTGATCCCAGGGGCATTCTACCTCCGAGCTATACCCCCAGCCCTATTTTATTTTTTATTTTGAAACAGGGTCTCACTAAGTTGCTGAGGGTCTTGCTAAGTTGCTGAGGCTGGCCTTGAACCTGCGATCCTCCTGTCTCAGCCTCCCAAGTACTGGGATTATAGACGTGTACCACCACATCCGCTAAAGTCGACTCTAGAATGCTTCGCATATGGCATTAAAACAGATAAACAAGAGAGAATAAAAATACAGGACAACAATTTCATATGAATTGGAAGGGATATGGCCGGAGCGAATGCTTTCTAAGGTCCCAGAATTGTGGGGGAGGAGGGTAAAGACGAAAATGGTAGATAACAATTATAACCTAAATATGCATCTTCATTTTCTAGGGTAATTATAAGAGAATAGAAATAGCATGTATTATAACTTCCACATTAATAGGAAAAAAATAGAATGATGGGGGGGGTAGAGCCTTTAATCAATGCAATTGAAAAAAGGAAGGAAGGGGAAGAAAGGGAAGGAGGGAAAAGGGAGGGGGAAATTGGGACCAGAGAGCAAGCACTCTGTCTAAGGTCACACAGCAAGTTAGACGACTGAGCTCCACATTGCCTGATCCCCGTTCCAGTATTTTCTCCCCAAACCCCGCAGCCTCCCTCCGTCTACAAGGGAATCATCAGAGCAGGGATCCAAACCCTGGCAGGTTTCCCAACTTCAATGGAACCACAGTGCTCCGAAACGACATGGAAAGTCTATGGCGAGAAGAAGTACTTTGATCAACAGATGCAAAGAATAATAATTGTCTCTGTGACAAAAATCACTAACACCCACACGGTGACCTACACTCCCGGCGCTCTCTGTGTGCGATAACCCACTAGATGCTCACGGCGACCCTAGGAAGTTAGATTGATAGCAACATGCTCCTTTCACAGATATCGCACCCCAGGCCCAGGAACAAGAAGTAAGGTCCCCACGGTGACACAGCTGGGAAGTGGCAATGTGGGGTTTGAACCCAGACAGCCCGGCTCCCCAGCTGGCCGCGCCCTTCAAACGGCCCTGCTCGGGGCTCCCAGCTGGATGCTGGGCCGGGCTTACCAACTTCTGCATGCGGGGACAGGACTGGGGAAGCAGGCAGCGTCCTAGAATGCTCCTAATTAGAGCCTAAATCTAAAACAATACATAAAACAGCTATAAAGGCTGTTTCGGGCGCTTGGGGAAATTTGAATACGGACTCAATATGAGATGATATTATTGTAGCGCTATTTCGTGTCTGGAATGTGATGCTGATGTTCCGGTTATGTAAGCGGATGGCCTCAGCAGACAGAGGCTAAAGCGGGGCGGGGAGCAGTGTCACGATGTAGGTAACTTTCAAATGTTTCAAGGAATGAAGTACAATAAAAGGCAATAAAGCCTGGCGTGGGGGCGCATGCCTGTAATCCCAGTACTTGGAAGGCTGAGACAGGAGGATCGCAGGTTCAAGGCCAGCCTCGGCAATTTAGAGAGGCCCTCTGCAACTTAGCGAGACCCTGTTTGGAAATAAAAAGTAAAATAAGGCTGGGGGTGTGGCTCAGAGGTAGAATGCCCCTGGGTTCAATCCCCAGTACTGAAAAAGAAAAAAAAAATACAATCAGGCAAATTTGGCAAATTGCTAATCCTAGAGAAAAGATAAGTGGGTGTTTATTGTTGTATCAATTACAAGCCACCCACAGACTTAAAGCGACAGCTATTTACAATTTCCCTCCAACCCACAGGATGTCAGCCAGCTGGTTCCTCTGACCCAGCTGGGTTTGCTCCTGGGCCTGACATTCGCCGGTGGGTGGGCTGAAGCCCGGTTGGTCTAGGGTGACCGCCGCATGGACAGTGCCGCCCTCCTCCCTGGGTTCCTGCATCCCTGCATTCCAGGGCAATCCCCCAGCAGTGGCAGAGATCAGAGAGAGGAAGGAGAGAAAAGAGCACAGTTTTTCAGCCTGTTGCTTCTGTTCCATAACAGTGGTGCGACTGTCCCATTGGTCAAAGTGAGTCACGTAGCCAAGCCCAGAGTCAGTGTGCGACACAGGGAAGGAAGGGTCACTAATCAATTAATTGGGCATCATTGATCGCCATCCTAGCTTTTCAGTAGAATTGAAATCTTTCAAGGCCAGGCGTGGTGGCGCATGCTTGTAATCCCAGTACTTGGGAGGCCGAGACAGTACTTGGGAGGCCGAGACAGGAGGATCCGGGTTCGGGGCCAGCCTCAGCTACTTAGTGAGGCCCTGTTTCAAAATAAAGACTAAAAAATAGGGCTGGGGGTGTAGCTCAGAGGTAAAATGCTCCTGGGTTCAATCCCCAGTACTGCAAAAAAAAAAAAAAAACAAAGAAAATCTAGCCAGGCGTGGTGGCGCATGCTTGTAATCCCAGTACTTGGGAGGTGGAGACTGGAGGATCCAGGTTCGCAGCCAGCCTCAGCTAATTAGTGAGGCTTCCGCAACTTCGTGAGACCCGGTTTCAAAATAAAGGATAAAAAAAAAAATAGGGCCGGGGTTGTAGCTTGGAGGTAGAATGCCCCTGGGTTCAATCCCAGGTAGCGCAAAAAAAAAAAAAGAAAATCTTTCAGAATAAAAAGAGGAGCCGGGCATGGTGGCGCATGCCTGTCATCCCAGTACTTGGGAGGCTGAGACCAGAGGAGCACAGGTTTGAGGCCAGCCTCAGCAACTTAGCGAGGCCTTCTACAATTTAGTGAGACCCTATTTTAAAATAAAAAATAAAAAGGGCTGGGGGCGTAGCTTAAAGGTAGAATGTCCCTGGGTTCAATCCCCAGTATCCCCCCCACACACACATACACACACACAAAAAAAAAGTTAAAGGGATCAGACAGCCATAAGATACCGCTACGCACCCATGAGAATGGTCGGAATCCAGAACACTCACCAGCCCGCGCTGGGGAGGATGGGGCAGCTGGAGCTCCCATTCACTGCCCGTGGGAACGCAGAATGGCACAGCCTCCCACTGTGGAAGCCAGTTTGGTGATTTCTTACAAAACCAGCCATGCTCGTGCTGCATTTACCCAAATGGATTGAAAGTTTATGACTACACAAAAACTGCCCACGGATGCAAAGAGCAGCTCTATTTGTTATTTTCAAAACTTGGAAGCAACCAAGATGTCCTTCAGATGAATGGGCAAACTGTGGTACATCCAGACAATGGAATATTATTCAGCACTAAAAATGAACGAGCTATCCAGCCACGAAAAGACACCGAGGGGCCTCAAACGCATGTTACGAAGAGAAAGAATCCAGTCTGAAAAGGCCGTGCGCTGTGCGAGTCCAACTGCATCACATTCTAGAAAAGTCAAAAGTATGGAGACAGTAAGATCAAGGGTTGCCAGGGGTTGCAGTGGGGATAGAGGGACGAACAGGCAGAGGATAGAACGTTTTCAGGGCAGTGAAACTACTCTGTGTGATACTTTAATGGTGGATACATGTCATTAGACATTTGTCCAAACCCAAGCCGGGCGTGGTGGCACACGCCTGTCATCCTAGTACTTGGGAGGCTGAGACAGGAGGATTGCAGGTTCGAGGCCAGCCTCAGCAACTTAGCAAGGCCCTCAGCAAC
Source organism: Glis glis (assembly GCA_004027185.1). Taxonomy (NCBI): domain Eukaryota; kingdom Metazoa; phylum Chordata; class Mammalia; order Rodentia; family Gliridae; genus Glis; species Glis glis. The sequence goes on from PVJS01042850.1 coordinate 16,827, forward strand.
TTAGCCAGATACTGTTTCAAAAATAAATAAATAAGCAAACAAACACCTCAGCTACTTAGTGAGGCCCTCCGCAACTTAGTGACACCCTGTTTCAAAATAAAGAATAAAAAATAGGGCTCGGGGTGGAGCTCGGAGAATGCCCCTGGGTTCAATCCCCAGTACCACAAAAAATAAAATAAAATAAAAAATAAACAAACTAAGGGCTAGGGGGTGTAGCTGAAAGGTAGACTGCCCTTGGGTTCGATCTCCAGAACCACAAAAATAAAAAGAATTTGTCAAACTGTACAACACCAAGAGTGAGCGACGCCCTAACATACACTAGGAACTTTGGATTCATCTATTGTGTTTAAAAACAATTCCAGCCGGGCGTGGTGGCGCACGCTTGTAATCCCAGTACTTTGGGAGGCGGAGACCAGAGGATCCGGGTTCGCGGCCAGCCTCAGCTCTCTCTCTCTCTCTCTCTCTCTCTCTCTCCCTCTCTCTCTCTCTCTCTCTCTCT
>PVJS01042851.1:0-17322 GCA_004027185.1 Glis glis
GAGAGAGAGAGAGAGAGACAGGGAGAGAGAGAGAGAGAGAGAGCTGAGGCTGGCCGCGAACCCGGATCCTCCGGTCTCCGCCTCCCAAAGTACTGGGATTACAAGCGTGTGCCACCACGCCCGGCGCAACATATGAATTTTAAATCAGCTTGTCAATTTTTACAAAGAAGTCAGTTGGGATTCGAATAGGGACTGCACAGAACCATCTCAACAATATTAAGTCTCCCCATCCATGAACATGGGATGTTTTTCTCATTTATTTAAATGTTCTTTAATTTTTCAACAATGTTTTATAGTTTCTGAGCATAAATTTGTATTATTTTGTTAAATATGTTCCTATATATTTAATTCTCTTTGATGCTATTATAAATGCAATTTCTTTCTTAACTTCATTCTTATACTGTTCATTTCAAATGTATAAAAATACTATTTATTTTTGTACACTAATCTTGTATCCTACAACCTTGACAAATTTTTTCATCATTGGGGTAGTATAGGTAATATTACAATTCATAGGGATCATTAGACTCCCAGCACACAGTAGGCATTAAATATTTTACATATCAAATGCCTTAAACAGGTGTCTTACCATGTAATATTTATTTAACACCTATGTGCAAAAGTGTGATACACAGTAATTTTTAAGAAAAAAATCTGTTCATAAGAAGCAGAAATTGATCCTACTTATCCCTCAAGTGATTTGAATTAGACTTTATATAATAAGCTTTCCTTCATAACAAAACTACCTCCCTATACTCTTCAAGAGCCTTGGAGAGCCATTTACTTCTGAGCTGGGCAAATGAAATTCAGCCCTCCTTATTCTATCAATGTTTATTACCAGGCTCTTCTATTCCTCTTCTGCATACAGGTGCTACCTCTGACCAATATGACAGGAAAGTGTTAGTGTCTTCTAATTACTAGCTTTGGTTTTATTTCTCTGAAGCCTATTTGATGCTTTTGAATTTGCAACGAAGAGAACAAAGAAAATGGGGAGTCTAGGGAGAGAAGAATTACAACAGGTAAGGATGGATCTTACAGTACTGTAGTCACCAATCCTACGAGTCTATAGAACTTACTAATAATATATTTAAACTAAAACTATTTCACTCCAAACAGTCCTTTTACTTAGACATCTGATTAGCAATCTAAAGCATCATTTAAAAATCAGCCAGGTCCTCTTTTGTCTCAGCAACATTTGCTTTTCTTCTAAATAATTTTTTTTTTTGCGGTACTGGGGATTGAACCCAGGGGCATTCTACCTCTGAGCCCTAACCCCAGTCCTAATTTTTATTCTTTATTTTGAAACAGGGTCTCACTAAGTTGCAGAGGGCCTCACTAAGTAGCTGAGGCTGGCTGCGAACCCAGATCCTCCTATCTCAGCCTCCCAAGTACTGGGATTACAAGCATGCGCCACCATGCCTGGCTTAAATAATTTTTAAATTACAGTTATTTGTTGGAAGAATAACAGCCACAACCTACAAACCACAATTTGTGCCACCAACTCCTATCTTAGCCCAGATCTATTTTTGGTTTCATAACAGCTTGAGCTAAAGAAGAATTTCATCCCATTGTTCAAGTTGGGTCAAAAACAATTTCTGAAAAGCAAAGCAAAACAACGTCAAATGCTGTAGAAACCCAAAATGGTACAAAGTATGAAAAGAGATGCAGGTTCAAACATCAGCTACATAAATGGAAACATAACTGTGCTCATCTTCAATCTGGACTTGCCTCTATGCATCCACAAAATTCCATTCTTACCCTAACTATAACTCTTAATTAAATTGTATGGAAGTTTATTCTCTTACTAGTCCATCCCCACTTCCCCCCATCATACAAGTCTCAGAACTTACAAGGGCAAAAAATCCATGTTGTTGAATAGATGTGCAAGTGTGGGAAAGATGAATGTGCAAAGTGAGGCACTTCCATCCACCCCAAAACCATCTAACCTCGTTCCTAAAAGATGGCTTTAGTTTTGCCTCTACCCCTCCACTGTATTAAAAAAAAAAAAATACCATCAGTCATTCTTAAAGTGAAGGAAACTGCAGCCTTCAGTGAAGCACTGCTTGGATCATATCCTCTTCTGATGGAAAGTTTCACTGTATGTAAGAGAAATCGCACAGAATAAAACAAAGTTCTCAGGCCAGGGGCAGTGGTGCATGCAAATAAAGTAAAACAGAGCTCTCTAATGTCCAGAGCTGATTATCAGCAACAACACATTCATTTAAGTTTTGGCTATCTGAGAGAGTGCACCTCTAAAACTGTGCCCTTCTGAAGTGTTGAGCCATAAGACCAAATAAAGGTGAAGTACTCAGCATTCATCCAGCAAACCTCATGCAAAAGCCAACCAATCTGAGCACATCACAACATAAGTTTTCAATTTGCTTTCCCAAATTAGCGTTACTTTCTTCAAACCCTATTCTGCTGCTCTGGACTCCTGATTAGGTGGGAAAGGGGAAAGAAAAATTAAAGAGAAAAGCACCCTGTTCAATGATCAAGAGATGCACCAGATTTCCATTTATCCAGAACACTCAAATCACCAGAATTTTCTTAATTAGTACCATGCCATGATGACAGGTATTTAAAAAGACAAAGTTCCTCAAGTGCCTTCAGAATTTCTGAAGGAAAATTAAACTACATCCTAAAACAGATTAGTAACAGGATGTAAAACAAAAAAAACAAACAAACAAAATGTAGCACGAATGGTGAATGCTACCACATTTCTCTTCTCTGCCCGTGGTAAATCTCATCAGGCACTGAATACAGGGCTAAGCCACACTCTTCACCTCAGAATCCTTCTCTTTAGACCAACCTGGAAGCAGAGACAGAATCCTGAAGAACAGTACAAGGTAAAGCAGTGGTGAGCTCATGACTTGAAGTCAAAAGGTCTGGTTTTAAATCTTAGCTATGCCATCAGAAACAGAGTGACCACACAATCTATCATCCAAAGAGCAATCATTTTGACAGTGACACCAGACAATGCGCATGAACTGGGACTGTCCCCCAGCAAAACAGGACGTAAAGTCACTCTACTTTATAAGGCACATGGACCTTGGGCAGGTTAATCTTCAACTTTGGTCACCACATCTCTAAAAGGTGAATAACAAGGTACAAAATTATACCGTTAGTGACTATAAATTGCTTCCCTGCCTCTTTTCAGTTATGTACAACTATATTTTATGATGCTGATCCAGTAAACTCAGAAACTCCAAAGACACCACACAGCCTTATTCAAAGGAAACATCAGAGAGATGAAAAATCTATCCTTTGTAGACTTGGGATAATTTTTTAATCCACACCAATTTTGTCTTTTATCAGATGTTTTACTTCTAATTTTCTAAAATACTTAATTCAAATTCTGATTCCAGGGCAGAACCACTCAGGTTCTGTTTCCACGGCTTTGTTTCTCATAGCTTCATAAAAGTAGTCAATCTTACTGTATTGTGGGTTTTGTGTTTGGGGTTGGGTGTTGTTCTTGTTATTGTTTGTGTTACTAGAAATTGAACCTAGGGCCTTGTACATGCTAGGCAAGCACTCCACCACTGAGCTACACCCCCAGTCCTGTGATTTTTTTCTTTTTTTCTTTTTTAACCAGGCCTGATGCAAGACTAAGCACTTCTAAAGACAAGAATCACTTCTGTTCCTGCAGTTTTCAGTGTTGAGTGCAGTGCCTGACACCTAGATGTTGCTCAGTGTTGGTTGAATAAATGATCAATACTTTAGAAATACAACCCTTCATCAGTCAGCCCTAACCCTGGTGTGCAATTTCAATCCAAGAAACATTCTGTAACTGTGCCCGTCCCTATTTTTCCCCATCTGAGTGTGCACGCTCCTGTGGAGTAACAGCAGTACACGCCGTTTCTTCTCTACCACGTGAACTCGCCTATTTCCCTGGTGGGAGCCTATTTTGACAACCGAGTAGGTTTCAGGCTTTGGGGAGACTTGCATTTTAAATCTTTATGCTATAGCTTCTGATCCTTCACATGCTAGAGTCTTAAAACTCTTACTCTTCCTTCAAAGAAAGAAGCCAGACTAACAGTCCCAACACCAGATTACCTCCACCAGTTAACATATCTTTTCTCCTACCGTCTGAACTTTCTTCATCCAGTCAAAACTATAGAGCACACCCCAGAAATCAGAATGTACTAGACAAAAATGACTCTGCTTATTATGGACCAGAATTTAATGGGAAAAATAATAAAACCAAAGCAAATTAATACAGTCCAAATTCAACAGCACGGAAATGCCTTCAATAGTAAAAAGGGTTTTAAATTGTGATAAAGTCCCAAGGGTGCCTAGAGCATTTCTAGGGTTTCTTTAAAAAAATGTATAGTCAAGATCTGGGATGTTTGCTTTTTCTCTGCACCAGTGCCCCAGACTCAGACTGCTCTAGGGGCTGAGGGTTTCAAGAGAAAACAATGAAGCATTTGGCAACCTCAAAAGGTCTGAATGACATTCTGGAAACAAACTTCACTAGGGGCCACTGGCTGAAGGAGAGACCTGCTGTGGTACACTGCCCACCTTGAGCTCGGAATATACTCTAGATGATGGGAACACAGAATTCAGGCATCTTTTACTCCAAAAGACTTCCCCAGCTGACAGATCAAAAATAGTCATAAAAAATGTCTTCTGCTTGTTTCCCAAGAGCCATGAGAAAACTTACCTGGCAAATCCTCCCCCACCACCAGAGTAACAACCCACAACTGTTGGTTGAAACGATATCTTTTATTTAAAAGGAAAAAAGCTAGCTCTAGCCACAGCCTCCTTACCCTAAGCTAAATAACAATCGCAAGATGAATTGTAAACATCTACAAGATAGCACTGGGAACCGTGATTTTACTGTCCCTCCTCCCCCAGAGTTTCTTTTGTGCCACAAAAATAATTTTAGTCATATGGGAATAAGTGGGGGAAAGCAGAAAACAGAAACAAGTGTAGTTTCAGTGTGAGTACAATATTAAATGCCCTGAAAGTAGACAGATCCTCAATAATGTAGCTTCAATAAAAACTTCCTAAACCCTTTTCCCTTTTTGTTCCTTTGAGAAATGGTGAAGCAATTTGCATTTACAGCTTAGTTCCTGTTTCCAAAATACCCCTTTAACTTTTTCTTTTCTCTTTTTATGGTAGGTATAAATAGCACCAAATTGTCAAATCACAGCTATTTTGTGTGCTACCTATACAAATAGGTCTGATTTCTGGCCAGCCATAAAACAATTACTGCTGAATTCCTCTGGCTCTTTGATATCCAGCTTGTCCACAGGGCTTCAAAGCCAGTCTCCAGGACTTTTTTGGGGGCACTGCTAAAAAACAACCTTAACAGAAACACAGAAGATAAAATGTTCCCCACCTCCTATAAACACACCGAGACATAACTACAGAAGTAAAGCGATTCTGCAACACTGTGGTGTGGTGGGGTTTTCTTCTCCCAAAAGAATTAGAGACATCCCAGTACTCTGAATTGCTCTGTAGCAATGTGGATTCACTAGAATATCTTCCCCCAAAACTGTATAGCTATTTTGCCAATTTCCAAGCCTCCCCAAATCAAGAATTACTTTGCTTCCAAAGAAATTTTCTGATTTACTTAAATAACTTATCCCAAGGGAACTTGCTAGGATGGAAGGAAAGTTCATCTTCTTGAGCACAGAAATAACCATACAACTAGTATTTATGCAATGTAGCAAAATTCATTCAGGCTAGAAGCTTTGAAGGAGGTTAAGTTTGGTCAGAATATCAATAAAGGAAATGTTTGTATGAGCAATTGTATGTTTTCACTCTGTATTAATAGGACTTTACTCTCACATGGCTTGTAGAAAATCAGTATATTGTATGTGAGATATGTGGGATAGCACACACACCTAACATACATAGCACATATATGTACTCTGAGTGACGGGCTGTCTCCTGCTGAGCCACAGCAAAACAATGCATCTACTACAAGGAAATAAACACAAAGTCCAGCCAGAAGAACTTACCTTGTGGTATACTGGAAAGGTAGCAAATATAACATGATTATAAAATCTCCAAGCCGAGTGTGGTGGCATATGCTTGTAATCCTAGTACTTGGGAGGCTGAGACCGGAGGACTGCAGGTTCGCAGCCAGCCTCAGCTACTTAGTGAGGCTCTCTGCAACTTAGTGAGACTGTTTCAAAATAAAGAATAGAAAATAGGGCTGGGGGTATAGTTCGGAGTTAGAATGCCCCTGGGTTCAATCCCCAGTACCACCAATAAATAAATAAATAAATAAATAAATAAATAAACAAATAAACAAATAAATAAATATAAATAAATACCTCCCACTACCTAGGTTCTTACATTTTTTTTGTGTGGTACCAGAGATTGCACCCAGGGGCATTCTACCTCCGAGGTATACCCCCAGCCCTATTTTTTATTCTTTATTTTGAAACAGGGTCTCACTAAGTTGCGGAGAGCCTCACTAAGTAGCTGAGACTAGCTGTGAACCTGTAGTCCTCCGGTCTCCGCCTCCCAAGTACTGGGATTACAAGCGTGCGCCACCACGCCTGGCTTCTTACATCTTTATTAATGTTGATAATACATAACAAGTATACACACACACATACACACACACACACACACACACACACCTATATTTCTATACCAAAAACAGAGATAAGACCTGTCACTTTTTAAAAAATTCTTCCTACCAGTGGCATCATACCAGTTTTTCCCTAATCCAATACTTTGAGCCGCTCTATCATAATATGCCAGGTTTTCACAAATTAAGTAGTTGACAAACATGTTATGTAAGTTAAAAGGATGATTGATACATCCTCCCTCTGTATGTGAGAGATTTTAGATATGTGCATAAAATATAAGGACTACCTTTTTACCCAAAAATATGACCATAATTTCTCCTTCTCCTTTTCTCTTTACCACTGGCAAGAATGGAGCACTTTTTAAAGTTAATCCAGATTGGACTTTGGCACCCATCTATGACCTTATTCAAGGAACCACTTGTACATACATACCCAAAGACAAGGAGCCACGCTGTTTTCTAAAATCTATGCACCTCAACTCTTAGAATTATGCGAATGAGCCTTCTGCTTCTAACCCAAAAACTCACCACTCAAAATCAGAGCCACCTGCTTAGAGCGCTGATCTCAAGAACACAGCTTTCATCTCTTGGGTCAAATCTGGCATCCAAAGTTGGTACTAAAGTTCCTCATAACAATGTGATTGTGTAATCTCTCAAATTCAATTATATTTTTCCCTCCAGAGTTTTTTAACCAAGGCCAAATGCATTAACATACAACAAAATTCTCAACATGAGTGATAAAAATGCATTAAAAGTAACCTTTAATCCATGCTATTAACTGATTTTATTCTATTTTGGCACGTTTGAAGTAACTCATCTAAGGATTAGTTAGGCTTTTCTACACTTCTTTTTATCAGGACTCTACCATTCTTGATTTAGTTTTGAGAGAAAAGGGTTTGCAAAAACTATAATAATCTCACAGCTGGAGATGGCTGGAAAGTCCGTTAGTACTCATTGTGCCCTTAATTTGCAGGAAGCCTTTGTGCTCTTCTTCTCCTCGTTTTACATGCTGAGCAGTTTTCACTGATAAAGTACTTATAGACTAGTTATTTTAGATTAATGAAAAGCCCAGTAAAATTTTATGTAAAATGACTGTGAACTATTCTCTTTAAACTCCTGAAATGTATCCTCAGAGCCTTGATTGCTTGAAAATCTTAACCCTGGTAATTCCCCTCAATAGTGTTCATGTGAGTGGGCAAAGGCAGTCTTAATTTTTTTTAAGAAGTATTATTTTCAGACAGAGAAGGAATCCAAAATTTCAGACTATGAATTCGGATGGAATGGCCGGAGCCTCGGGGCAAACAGGCTGATTTAATCACATAGCATAGCGGTGGGTTTCAAAATCCTGCCCTCTTCTGCCTCAACAATAAAGTATTTCCCTGCCCTTTAAACCTGTGGCAATAATGCAAACACGTTATACAAAAGGACTCAGCATTGTGGGGATTTTGTTAGGATTTTTAACGTTATGACATCAATCTCAGGAGTAGATAGCCTTGTTCTAATTCTACACTTAATCCCAAATGAGAGTTGAAAGTCAATAACTTAGTATTTCCTCTTCCTCTAAACTCCAAGCCTAAAAGGACATTAAAATGTCTCATAATCAAGCATTCTAAGTCCAACTCCACTTTCACCGTTCCTATAAATCTTGGTACAAAGAGCAAAGTCTAACAGAATTTTTTAAATCTGCCTGAATATAAGCAAAAATAATAATAATAATAATAATAATAATGTAAAGATCTGTCATATTCCAAGACATGAAAATACATTAGAGTTGAGTGCTAAAATTACTCATTTTCTGTTATATTACCTTCCTGTAAGCCAGACGGTCAAATCCTAGCCACAGAGATTGGTATCTAACCCAGCAAGTCTATCATTCACATCTCACACAGCAAGTCTATCTGCAAAGCAGAAGTGATAGCAGATGAAACGAACAGGGTTAAATCATTTCTTTTGTGAGGCCACTAGCACAGTCTACAGCCGCTGTCTAACTTTCCTGTAAGGATCACAGCAAAGCTCAAGGAAGTGATCCAAGGCAGCGCTGGTCTCCAGTAACGAGATCAGTGCAAGTTCATTTTCAAGCAAGGGAACGGATAATGAAAACAAAATTATTCCTCAGCCTGTAAGTTTACTTGACAAGCTAAATTTACCAACCTTCAACTTTTATTCACATGCATAGCCCTATGAGCTGTGCCCTTTTCTGTGTGTAGATAACCTTGGTAACTTTTAAATACTGGGTACATGAGATAAACTTTAGATAGCTATTACTTCTTCAAACCCACTTATAAAAACTGCTAGAAAAGTTTTTAGCTATTCACCAATAGCATAAACTAAAAATGAAAAGGCAAACATGTAGTCATTGCTGTAAACTGTTGACCCACAAGATCTTTGATTCTATCAGTGAAGAAAACTGTAGAATTCATACCATTTATGTATAACCTAAACACTGTATAAATGATTCTTAGAAACAAACTCAGCTCCGCAGTGATTACCATTTTCTACTGACAACTTACATTGTTTAAAACAAACAAAAAAAACCTTTCTCAGTATATACCATCATCCAGTTATTACCAAGATATCTGAGATACCTACACCTAAATCTTTTTCTACCTAGCCTATGGAAAACAGGTATTTCAGACATCTAAGCAGGACTAATATTTATTTATTTACTTATTTATTTTATATAGAAATCTAGCATTCTTCATATATTAAGTTTTTCAATTATATGACTAAGGGAAAAAAAGTAATCAAATCAATGACCCAAGGAAGTTATGTTGTTAGTGTGGTTACTAACCACAGGTTCATACTGGAAAGAAGCTACAAAATAGTTTCAAACAAAATTACATGAAAATATGCATACCTCAACATTCCCCATTTCAATATTTATAGTGCATGTTGAGATATATTGCTTTCTTCAAGTAAGTTTGTCTAAAGGCCAAGTTGTTTTCTAAAGACTGATTTTAATCCACTATTTATAATCCCAATCCCGTTCACTTCCACAAAGGCTTAGACCAGAGCAATTTTAGTTAAATTTCAGGTGAGTATACATTTATAGTATATGCCACAGGTGAGAGATACTGATTATAAGTACTTCGGATATTCTAAGTATAAATAAATTCCATCATTCTACACTATCTTAAGTAGAAGAAATGAGGCTTCAACTATATAACATCTGAAAATGACAACATGTTACTTTCCTAAAGGCATAAAAATTGTTTTAAAACTATGAATTAAAATACACGGATGAATAGATATTCCTGAATTGACATTATTTATGAATGGCTTACTTGTTTTAAAAAAAATAAATACCAAAGGCTAGGTTAATATGCATCACTTTTAGGGACTTAAACCATAAATTCTTCAAACAAAATTAACTAAATTGGTTTCCTCGTAATTAAGGATGGGGATTCAATAATGTAAAACTATCTCTGTATATTCTCTATGGCTTGGGAATTTAACTGGTTATGTTCAGTATAATGCATTTAGTGGATCTTGGAGCCCACTGCCTGTAAAATCTCCCATGGAGATTCAAGACCACCCATTGAAAATAGTACAACATTACTGCCTGAAGCAAGAAGCTGGTACATAGGACTGGTTATTCAAGTCTTTTAAATACTATTTTATTGAGGGATTGTGGGAGGTGAGGGAGGGGGAGGAGGGGGATTCATGAGTGGATGGGGGAGGAAAACTCAGACAGAAAAAATAGAGATTTCTAAAGCAGAGGTTCCTGTAGTACCCCCTCCCTCAGCCTACCCCCACTTTTTAAACAGCTACATAAACAAAGTAATAAGTGCTCAATTTCAGAGAGAATTACATTATACTCCATTTGAACGGGGTACAAAGTACTTTTATTTGAAAAGCTGCTTCTCTTCTGTTATAAACAATTTTACCCAGCACCCATTTCAGACAAGAGAAGATGGCTAGGGAGTGTGGGAGGTGGAGCTAGGAAAAATTCACTCAGTTTCTTTCAATGCCTTAAAGAGTTGATCCAATAAAGATCCTTTAGAGAAAACTTTAAGTCTATTTTTTATCTCCAAGTAAGCAAATCTTACAGGAGGGCTTTTCTTTTCTAGGGTACTGCACCCTGTCTCTTTAAATTCCAGGCCTGCCCCATTTCCCACGCATTCAATGAAAGCCCCACGTTTGCTGGCCTTCAGCCCACAATGTCAAGTAGTTTTCTTGCTATTGAATTTCAAGATTATTCTTTTGGATCATTTGCCCTTTAGTTTTAAGCACGCCAAAGCAAAAATAATGTCTTTCTACAATAACATAAAGAAAACTCTGAGGTCTTTACAAGCCCACAAGTAGAGAACACCTTGTCCTTCGGTCCCCCTTTCACTGAAAAATACGCTCCCACTCCATATGCTCAAATAAAGGCTATTTATACACTATCTTGGACTATCATAGCTTTGTCCATCCTATAACAAAATTTTACATGTCTATTCACTTAGTACCAAATTTGGACTCTCTAACAATCCATGATATCCAAATCAGGTCTAGGTATTGCTCAAATTCTCAAGTCTTCTTCAACTTGGCCCCTGGAGTTAGAAAAAAAAATTTAAATCAATTATTTTATTTCCTTTATTTCCAGTTTAGGCGTCTATATCAGTTAATTTAAAAATAAAAACAGAAAGTAAATATTGCAAGCTATAGTCACAGAACCAAGAGTGTATTTCCCTTGTTATAATACGTACCTTAATCTTGAAGAAAGGAATCCAGGCCATTATGAATTCCATTTAAAATTCTCTCAAAAGGAATAGAAACAGTTAAGTAGAAATTTATCAGGAGAACTACATTAAGTCCATGAAAAAAAAAATGTTGTTCTGAATGCTAGCAAACAGAACTTGAAGTGGCAACTCTGTTCAAGTAGTTAACAAGAAACACCCGAATCAAAAACATCAGTCTTTATATATTACAAGCACTGGAAGGTAGAGTTATTTTGACTAATTATAATTTATAAATTTTTTAAAAGCATCTAATACTAAAAGGAAAATATTCTTATTTTTATTTGACATACAGCTTTGCTATGCATTAGTGCACAGTACATTTTAATTATTTTTAAGATAAAAAGGCAAAGGTATTTTCATGTAGATCACAAAATTTTAGATTGCAGAGAGACCTCTGAGGAGAACTAAAATTAACCCCCTCATCTTGCAGAAATTGTTTCTTTTAGTGTTATTTAAAAAATATTCATATCAATCTGTCTGCACTGCATATAAAACATGAAATTATATTTTAATTTTTTAAACTTGAAGTTATTTTCGTAGCTTATGTATGAAATCTTATTAAAGCCATCTTAGTACTAAAATAGTTTGGTCTTATGCAATCATGTATCAATTCTCCATCCAAAAAAGGACTACTTCTTTCCCTGCCCAAATGTTTGGTATTTTTTATTGCTTATAGTTTCATGTTTAACTTCAAATTATATACAAAGACCCACAAATTGGAAATGGGTCTTTTATTTCCTTATAGATCCTATTTATTCTTAATATCATCACTATATATCTAAACAACATGATGAGAGTCCTTTATAGTCAATTTTTAAAGTAAAATGCAGGCTCTGGAAAAATTTCTTACACATCAAGATAAACCTGCTAATTACCAAAGTTATACCCATCAAAACTCCACAGGAAAAAAAAAGGGCCAAATCTTTTCAAAACATTCCTATGTACTCCAAAAAATGTATCCAGTCAGCCTTCAGTGTCTACAGGTTGGGAAAACAAGACCTGTATCTGCAGTTAAAATGTGCAGACTTCATCCTTGTCCTTATTCCCTAAACAATACAGTATAAACAACTACTTACATAGCATTTACAAAACTTATCAGGTTTTATAATTAATCTAGAGATGATTTAAAATATATGGGAGAGGCTGAGACAGGAGGATTGCAGGTTTGCAGCCAGCCTTGGCAACTTAGCAAGGCCTCTGCAATTTAGTGAGACCCTGTTTCAAAAAATAAAATAAAATAGGGCTGGGGTGTAGTCCAAACGCCCCTGGGTTCAATCCCCAGTACCAATTAATTAATTTATTAATGTAGGTAAGGATATTTATGGGAAGATTATGTAGGTTCTAGGCAATATTATACCAGTTTACATAAGAGACGTGAACAGCCACCGATTCTGATGTCTGAAGGGGTTTTGGAACCAATCCCCCATGGACAACAAAAGACCATTATACTGTACTTAAATACTAAATATTGTTACATTTCTGTTATAAAGAATATCTCAGAGCTGGGTGTGGTGGCGCAGGCTTGTAATCCCAGTACTTGGGAGGCTGAGACTGGAGGATCCAGGTTTGCGGCCAGTCTCAGCTAATTAGTGAGGCCCTCCGCAACTTAGTGAGACCCTGTTTCAAAATAAAGAATAAAAAAATAGGACTGGGGTGTAGCTCGGAGGTAGAATTCCCCTGGGTTCAATCCCAGTACTGCAAAAAAAAAAAGAATATCTCATATAGCCAGGCATGGTGGCGTATGCTCGTAATCCCAGTACTTGGGAGGCTGAGACAGGAGGATTGAAGGTTCGCAGTTAGCCTCAGCTACTTAGTGAGGCCCTCCGCGATTTAATGAGACCCTGTTTCAAATTAAAGAATAAAAATAGGGCTGGGGGTATAGCTCGGAGGTAGAATACCCCCAGGTTCAATCCCCAGTACCAAAAAAAAAGAATCTCTTATAAAGAATATATGCATATAAATCAGATTAATCGAGCTGGGCATGGTCGCGCACACCTGTAATCCCAGTACTTGGGAGGCTGAGACAGGAGGATTGCAGGTTGGAGGACAGCCTCAGCAAATAGTAAAACTCTCACCAACCTAGCAAGACTCTGTTTCCAAATAAAAGAAATCAGGCGGGGGGGGGGGGAGCTCGAAGGTAGAATGCCTGTGGGTTCAATCCCCAGTAACATCAAAAAAAAAAAAATCAGGTTAATCTCACTACTTTTACTTCAACATGACATGAATTGTAAAGAACAGTAAAATCATGATCTTCATGTTTCTCCTTAAAGCTTACAATCCACTTATGAAACATTTGTGCGTATCTTCATAGTAATAGCAAAAGATTAAAAATGACAAGATGGCAAAAAAATTAAATAACAAAATATAAAAATATTACTTGGGAAAGACAGTCATGTTCCAAATGAGATTATTTTCAGAAAACTAAAAGGCATGTTGTAAATATGTCCATACATATATTTAAATATCTAGTTTTGCCGGGCGTGGTGGCCCACGCTTGTAATCCCGGTACTTGGGAGGCTGAGACCAGAGGATCTGGGTTCGCAGCCAGCCACAGCTACTTAGTGAGGCCTTCCACAACTTAGTGAGACTCTGTTTCCAAATAAAGAATAAAAAATAGAGCTGGGGGTGTAGCTTGGAGGTAGAATACCCCGGGGTTCAATCCCCAGTACCGCAAATACACAGATAGATGATAGATGATAGAAAGATAGATAGCAGGTTAGATATCTAGTTTTAAGCTGGTGCACGGTGGCACCCGCCTGTAATCCCAGTACTTGGGAGACTTCGAGACAGGAAGATCGTAGATTCAAGACCAGCCTCAGCAAAGCAGGGAGAATCTCAGCAACCTAGGGAGAGGCCCTGTTTCAAAACAAAAAATTAAAAAAAAAAGAGCTGGGGGCATAGCTCAGAGGTGGAAAACCCCTGGGTTCAGTCCCTAGTACCACAAAAGTAAATAAATATATACATACATACATACATACATACATAGCTTTACTTTCACACAGATAATATATGTAATCAAGACAACTTGAAAAAATTCAAGAAATTTACTGACAACAATAAATTCCCAATATCCCACCTCCCAGAGATAGCTTTAATTAACATTTTGCCCTGGGTTCAATCTCTAGTGCAGGCAGGCAGGCAGGCAGGCAGGCAGGCAGGAAGGAAGGAAGGAGTTTTGCTATAGTATCTTCCCATCATTTCATTGATATATTCTTGTCTGTCTCAGGATTCTCAAAGTATGTGTAAAGATGAACAATTCTGGCCATTCTAATAAAAAAGAAAGGAACTAAATCAAGTACTAAGATCAATGATGCCAATAAACCCAAAAAAGAGCCTCCACAAAAAAAGATACTATGTCAAGTAGCATTCACTACAAGCTATTGTATAGCCTTTACAACCTGAGAAAATGGTCATTGATTTGCTGATCCATGTAAAAAGTCTCTATTTATATATTTCTATATAAATTAAATCCTTAGTTCTTGTCAGTCATTTGAAAATCCCCTTTATCAAGTTGGAAGAGTAACTAATATTTTTAAGCCTAAAAAGTTACAACTAAAGAATAGGAAGATACTTGCTTTTCAAAACAACTTTAAGCAATTTAACAGAACTATATAATTCCACTTGAATTATTAAATAGAAAACCCTGCAAGTATGTTAAATGATCAAAGATTTTATATAATGTTTCCTAACCCGTTTGCATGATGATAAAAATCCAAGTCCTCAATTATTACTTTATTAGTAATAGAAACACAAGTAGTCATCTGATAAGTGATACTTTAGAAAAGCTAATTAAGTCACAAAATTTCAAGGTCTGGCCTAAACTACATAAAATTTAAAAAGAAATCAGTCAACATGAAAAATTCAATAACCTAATGACACAGTCAAGAGCCAAGTTTAAGAAAGAAATTTCAAATACAGAGTCTCTTGAGTTCTTGGAACTCAACCTACAAATAGTACTTGATAGTTGATTTACACCAGTATGATCAGATATTTACTTCTCACAACCAAAATTTAATCATCTACTTTATATGTCCTTTCATAGTCTAATCATCAAAAGATTCCAATACACTAAGGTTCATATGTCAATATTATTTTTTAAAAATCATTCTCCAGACTAAGGATGTAGCTCAGTGGTAGAGCACTTGCCTAGCATGAAGGAAGGGAAGGTAGGTTCTCCAAATGATTATACTTCTGAAAAGTGAGAAATTAAATACAATACTACATGTCTACCGACTAGCATGATAATTAATATGTAGCCAATATTTAGTAAATTGGGAATGGTAGGGCATGCCTGTAACCCCAGTACTTGGGAGGCTGAGACAGGTTCAAGGCCAGCCTCAGCAACTTAGTGAGACCCTGTTTCAAAATTAAAAAATAAGCCAGGTGTGGTGGTGCACACTTGTAATCCCAGTACTTGGAAGGCTGAGACAGCAGGATCACAGGTTCGAGGTGAGACTCTCATCAACCTGGGGAGATCCTGTTTCAATAAAAAAATAGGGTTGGAGGTGTAGCTTGGAGGTAGAATGCCTCTAGGTTCTGTACCACCAAAAAAAAAAAAAAATAGGGTTGAAGGTTGTAGCACAAAGGTATTGAACCCCCTGGGTTCAATCCCCAGTATCATAAATAAATATATACATACATATATACATACATACATACATACATACATACATACATGCTACATTAGTGATTTGATCTAGTGTTTTATGTGTGTGTGGGGGGGGTATTGGGGATTGAACCCAGGAGCATCCTATCTCTGAGCTATACCCCCAGACCTATTTTATTCTTTATTTGGAAACAGGGTCTCACTAAATTGCTGAGGCTGGCTGCAAACCTGTGATCCTCCTGTCTCAGCCTCCCAAGTACTGGGATTACAAATCCAGCTAGTGTTTTCTAACAACAAAATAATACTAAATTGATGAGGCTATACTCCCTAAATTGCTGAGGGCCTCTAGAAAATGTGATTCTCAATGAACACAATGTTTCCTACTTAACTCAAAGGGTAGTTCTGTTTACACAAAGTCAAGGTACAGAAGAAATGAGTTTTAGAACAATGAACAATAATTTATAATTAGAGGGGCAGGAGAATGGAAGCTAAAGTCAGGAATTCTAAAACCTCTTTTCTGACTTTCAAAATCTGCCTTTGTTATATTGTTGCCAAAAACTCCTAGTGGTCTAGACACTTCACTGATAAAGGTATCAGTAGGATCTACACCAATCCAGAGGTCCTATCTCCCCGAAGTGTAACTCTAAAGCAACATTAAAAGAAACAAGAGACAAACACACAAGAAGGAAGTGCAGGCGTGATCAAAGCATGTAACACCCTACAGCCAGCTCTTCCAAGCTAGGAAAGAAGCTTCCTGCTTCCCAGTTACTACCACTGCACATATATAGGAAGAAAAGTCATACAACACCATGGTATGACAATCTTAAACTACCTCAACAACCTATCCCACTAAAAGCAACCAAAATCCAAAAGCCCAAACTCCATTTTTCACTGAGTCACTATAAAACAGCTGCTTATTCTAGAGGAATGAGGACATAAATCAAAGGAAAGAAGAATTTTTTATTCCAGAATGTATTTTAAACACTAACAAAATGTCATTATTCAGCAATGCATATTAATGAAGTATTGGGGTAAAAGGTATGATGGTACAAAGTCTACAGGAAACCTTGTTTTTAATATTCAAGGTGTTTATAATGTTTATCAAAATGAATAGATACCTACAATAATCAGAGAGTAGTCTCCTCCCAAGGCCATCCCTGGAGGCAGGGGGAGGAAGTGGGACAAAAAACCTATTTGCAAAAACTAAAAAGTATCATGCAAACTAAATTTATATCTAGAAACTTTTTTT
Source organism: Glis glis (assembly GCA_004027185.1). Classification (NCBI taxonomy): domain Eukaryota; kingdom Metazoa; phylum Chordata; class Mammalia; order Rodentia; family Gliridae; genus Glis; species Glis glis. Next base: position 17,127 of record PVJS01042851.1, read on the forward strand.
TTTTTTTTGCGGACCGGGGATTGAACCCAGGGGCATTCTACCTCCGCGCTACACCCCTGGCCCAATTTTTTATACTTTATTTTGAAACCGGGTCTCACGAAGTTGCGGAAGCCTCACTAAGTAGAGAAAGAGAGACACAGACAGACAGACAGACAGACAGGGAGAGACAGAGAGCGAGCTGAGGCTGGCCGCGAAC
>PVJS01042852.1:0-17322 GCA_004027185.1 Glis glis
CCCTCAGCCAATGGCAGCCCTGGGGGAGGGGCTTAGGCATCACAAAGCAGCCTCTGGACAGGCCCATGGGGAAGGGGGCATATGATCAGGAGGCCGAGATGGTCTGGCTGGAGAAAGGGGGGATTTGCTTAGCCCCTTAAAGAACTTTTACAGACTGACCTTACACTTCTTCTCATCCCCCACCCCATCAATTCTCCATTTTAGTGGGTCAAATGGCAGGAAGAGGGTGTTTCCTCCACACCTTTCCCACGAACACCCCATTCAGTGGTACATTCTGTCCCCTCCCGCCGCCATTACCTAGTTGGGGTATGTATTACCAGAAATCATTCCATATTTAAGACTATGTGGAGTTCTGGACCATCCTTCCTTCCTAATAATTCCTTAACACACCTTGAAGTCAATTCACTTACTGGCTCTGTCATCAGGAGGGCTGGAGCTGGGGAGGCCAAGATTCAGCTTAGATATCACAGTGCATCATTTTGCCACCTCCATAGAAGGGAATTCTGGGAGACCATTCTTGGCAATTCTTTCTAGTGCAATAAGGAGGAAAAGATATCAGATTGAAAAGGAAAAGTAAAACTGTATTCATAGAACTGGGTGTGGTGGCGCACGCTTGTAATCCCAGTACCTGGGAGGCTGAGACAGGAGGATCGCAGGTTCGCGGCCAGCCTCAGCTACTAAGTGAGGCCCTCCACAACTTAGTGAGACCCTGTTTCAAAATAAAGAATAAAAAGTAGGGCTGGGGGTGTAGCTCGGAGCTAGAATGCCCCTGGGTTCAATCCCCAATGCCGCAAAAAAAAAAAACTGTATTTATAGACCACAGATAGTGTAAGCAGGAAATTCCATCAATTTAAAGAAATGATTCTAGAACTATTAATTGACTTTAGCAAGGCTATAGAATACAAGATCAATATATAAATCAATTGCATTTTTATTTTAGATTCTAGCAATGAATATTCAGGAAAATGGATGGAACTAGAGAATATTACGCTAAGTGAGATCAACCAGTCTCAGAAAGTCAAGTATTGTATGTTTTCTCTCATATATGGAAGCTAGAGAGAAAATAGGAAACATAAGGGACTTTAAATAATGTGGAGAGAGCCCTGTAGAGTAATGAAAGGGGATTAGGGAGGGGAAGAGGGAGGATTGAAGAAGGAAACCGTTTAAATAATACTAGGGCAATATATGAAGTCATTATTACCAATTTCACTAACACATGTTGGGAGGGAAGAGGGAGGAGCAATATGGGATGTAGAGCTGTGTGTGTGTGTGTATTTTTTAATCACACTGAACCTCAGTATGATACATAATTGCAATGCACTAATAAAATAAAAAAAGTGAAATTGAAATTAATAACAGTGGATTTAAAATAGCTTTAGAACATATGAAGTTATAAGCCCAACAAAATACATGAAACATGTGTACACTGTAAACTACAAAACCCTGAAGAGATAAGTTAATAAAGACCTAAATAAGCCAGGCATGGTGGCACATGCCTGTAATCACAGCTACTTGGGCAGTAGAGACACGAAAATCCCAAGCTTGAGGCCAAACTGGGCAATTTTAGCGAGACCCTGTCTCAAATTAGAATGAAAAGGATGTAGGATGTAGGTTAGTGGTAGAATGCTTGCTTAGCATGTTTGAGGCCATGGATTCATCCCCAGCACCTCCAAAACAAAAGACCTAAATATATAGAGATATATTTTCTTTGTTCAAAGGTTGAAAGACTTAACATTGTTAAGCTATTAATTATTCCCAAATTTATTGATAGGATTCATATTATTCCAACCAAAATGCAGAAGACATTTTAATAGGAAATGACAAACAGATGATAACATTCATGTGGAAAGGGATGGGACCTACATAGCTAAAAAGTATTGTAAAAAAGTTAGAGGGAGCCAGGCGTGGTGGCGCACGCTTATAATTCCAGTACTTGGGAGGCTGAGACAGGAGGATTGCAGGTTTGCGGCCAGCCTCAGCTACTTGTGAGGCCCTCTGCAACTTAGTGAGACCCTGTTTCAAAATAAAGAATAAAAAATTGGGCTGGGGTAGAGCTCAGAGGTAGAGTGCTCCTAGATTTAATCTCCAGTACCACACACACACACACATACACACACAAAGTTGGAGGGCTTACACTACCTGATTTAAAGGCTTCTAATAAAGTCAGAATAATTTCTACAGTGTGTTACTGGCATAACTATAGGAATACATCAATGGAACAGAATAGAGAATCCAGAAATAAACCAACCCATATACACATATATAGAAAACTGATTATAAATAAAGATGCAAAGAAAGATTAGTGCAAGAAGTAGAAGTTGCCTTTTAACATCTGGCTCTGGAAAAATCATATATCTATATGCAAAAAGTATATTTCAATTCATGCCTCAAATTATATGAAGTGCAACTCAAAATGGATTATAGATTTAAATGTAAAAATACATTTATAAAACTTCCACAAGAGACAAAGAAGAACATATGAGTTACCTTTGGTTAGTCAACAATTTCTTACACACAGCAAAAGAGCCCAGTTTATTAATTTAAAAAGTTATAAGCCAGGCATGGTGGCGCACGCTTGTAATCCCAGTACTTTGGGAGGTGGAGACCAGAGGATCCGGGTTCGCGACCAGCCTCAGCTCTCTCTCTCTCTTTCTCTCTTTCTCCCTGTCTCTCTCTCTCTCTCTCTCTCTACCTAGTGAGGCCCTCCGCAACTTCATGAGACCCGGTTTCAAAATAAAATATAAAAAAAATAGGGCCGGGGGTGTAGCGCGGAGGTAGAACACCCCTGAGTTCAATCCCCGGTGCCGCAAAAAAAAAAAAGTTATAAATTGGAGTTCATCGAAATTAAGGTCTTCTCTTTTTTGTGGTCCTAGAGGTTAAACCTAGGGACATTCTACCTTTGAACTATACCCCCAGCCCTATTTTATTTCTTATTTTGAAACAGTACCTTCGCTACGTCGCTGAGAGCCTCTTTAAGCTGTTGAGGCTGGCCTTGAACCTGCGATTCTCCTGTCTCAGCCTCCTAAGTCCCCGGGACGACAGGCATGCGCCATCATACCTGATGCCCAGTTTAAGATTTTCTTTTGAGAGACATTGTTAGAGTGAAAAGACACCTTATACACTGGGATACAATATTTTGAAATCACATATCTGATAAAGGTTTTGCATCTCAAATATATAAAGAACTCTCAAAACACAATTAAAAAGAATAAAACAACCCATTTAAACATGAGCAGAAAATCTGAGCGATTGTCCAAAAAATACATACAGATGGCATACATTCACATGATTAAGAGCTCAATATCATTAATCATCAATGAAATACAATCAAAGTCACAATGAGATACAGCTACTTACCTATTAGTATGGCTTATATTGAAAAGCCTGGCCACACTCACTGAATGGTTTCAGTGAGGATTTGGTGCATTGGAAGTCGCATATGCACCTGGTGAAGATACAAAATACCACAGTTACTTTTCAAAACATTTTGGCAGTTTCTAAAAATATTAAACATGCACTTACCATGTGATGCAGGTATGCCACTGGTAGGCTATTATACAAATCTTTTTAAAATGTGAAAGGATATATGGTGACAGAAGGCAGATAGTTGTTCTAATACGGGCTGTTCAGAGTATTCTTTTAAATATGTTGTCAAAAATGGATTCCTACATTCACTCCTAAAAAACCTTTTATGTTGAAATAATTAGAGATTCAAGAAATTTACAAAGAATAGATTTGTGCAATGAACATCACAGGCAAGATACAGATCAAGATGTCATCAGAATACAGAAATATTCCATCTCCAAATAATTCTTTTGTGCTACTCCTTTATAATAACACTCACCCCTCTATTCTCCAATCCCTTAACCCCTAGAAACCAATTGTCTCTCCGTCATCTTGACAATTTTGTTATTTTAAGAATGCTGTATATGGTACTTGTGAGGCTGAGACAGAAGGATCACAGGTTTGAGGTCAGCCTCAGCAACTTAGGCCCTCAGCAAATTAGTGAGACCCTGTTTTATTTTATTTTTTGCGGTACTGGAGATTGAACCCAGGGGCAGTCTACCTCTGAGCTACACCCCCCAGTCCTATTTTTTATTCTTTATTTTGAAACAGGGTTTCACTAAGTTGCAGAGGGCCTCACTAAGTAGCTGAGGCTGGCCGCGAACCTGCGATCCTCCTGTCTCAGCCTCCCAAGTACTGGGATTACAAGTGTGCACCACCACACCCAGCTGCGACCCTGTTTTAAAATGAAAAGTAAAATAGGGTTAGGGATGTAACTTGGAGGTAGAACACCTGAGTTCAATCCTTAGTACCCCCGCCCCCGAAAAAGGGAGGTCCTTTCTTCTCACTTATTTGCTTCATGGTAGTGTTTTTGGGGGTACTGGGGATTGAACCCAGGGATACTCTACCACTGAGCTACACCCCCAGCCTTTTTTATTTTGAAACAGGGTCTCATTAAGTTGCTGAGTGTCTCACTAAATTGCTTAGGCTGGCCTCAAAACTGTGATCCTGAGCCGGGCGTGGTGGCGCACGCTTGTAATCCCAGTACTTTGGGAGGCCGAGACTGGAGGATCCGGGTTGGCGGCCAGCCTCAGCGCTCTCTCTCTCTCTCTCTCTCTCTCTCTCTCTCTCTCACGCCCCTGGGTTCAATCCCCGGTACTGCAACAAAACAAAACTGTGATCCTCCCGTTTCAGCCTCTCAAGTACTGGGATTAAATGTATGCACCATCATGCCTGGCTGCCTCATGGTTCTTTTAAAAGTTTCTCTTCTTGTAATCCCAGTACTTGGGAGGCTGATACCGGAGGATCCGGGTTCTCGGCCAGCCTCAGCTACTTAGTAAGGCCCTCTGCAACTTAGTGAGACTCTGTTTCAAAATAAAGAATAAAAAATAGGGCTGGGGGTGTAGCCCAGAGGTAGAATACCCCTGGGTTCAATCCCCAGTACAGCAAAAAAAAAAAGTTTCTCTTCCTTTTCTCCTTCCTTTTTTCTCTCCCTCATTTCCTCATTCTCTCCCTCATTTCCTCATTCCCTCCCTCCCTTACCTTTTGTAAAATAAAATAGGGCTAAACTAAATTTTCAGATGGCAATTTCAAACTGGTTCTTTGTAATTGACTTTAATCAGGGCCAGACTTTCCCTTCAATCCACCGGGGCTTGCTTCGTACATGTCCCAGACTGTGAGAAATGCAGATCTGGGGTGGGGTGGTGGTGGTAGAAGAAGGTTGTCGCACAGGAATCAGGTGGGACCTCGGCTGTGGGTCTTGCTTTCTCCTTCTCCATTCCTCCTCTTCCCCTGTCACTGGCTGTCTTTATATTCAAAGTGGGAAGTATGCATTTAATTCATTCCATCTTGTACTTGGACCAAGGACTGCTAGATTTTCTCTTTACCAGCCTATCTTATATTTTGGATTCTTTAGTCTCATGTCTAGCTGTTGGGATGAGGAATCAGTGAGTGGAGATGTTCAGACATCATGCCTGAATCCGATTTTGCCTGATAGTCCCGAGAAGGAAATGGGACCAGAAGTAGTGTTTTACACAGCCTGGGAGGTGTGTGTGTGTGTGTGTGTGTGTGTGTGTGTGTGTGTGTGTGTGCTTCAGAGAGCCAGGTCATACTCTCTCTGCTTGTTTGAGATCCTCACTTTCCCCTTTCAGAACACTACTAAATCTGATCTCTGTCTTTGAAATACAATAACAGCAGAGACTAACAACAGTAGGAACTTACTCTCACAGACAAAGGGATTTCTGCTCTTTCTTTCTTCTTTCTCTTTCTTTCTTTCTTTCTTTCTTTCTTTCTTTTTCTTTCTTCTCTCTCTCTTTCTCTTTCTTTCTTTATTCTTGTATCTACCTGGTCTAATTCATCAGTCTTGATAGACAGTCTTGAGGTCAGGATTAATCTTCTTCCCCTCTTCGGTACTGGGGATTGAATGCAGGGGCGTTCTACCTCCGCGCTACGCCCCTGGCCCTATTTTTTATACGAAACCGGGTCTCACGAAGTTGCGGAGGGCCTCACTAAGGAGAGAGAGGGAGGGAGAGAGAGAGAGAGAGAGAGAGACAGAGAGAGCTGAGGCTGGCCGCGAACCTGGATCCTCCGGTCTCTGCCTCCCAAAGTACTGGGATTACAAGCGTGCACCACCACGCCCGGCTTCTTCTTCCCCTCTCTTCCCACTTTTTTATTCCTACTATTTTATCTGGAGGATACCCAGAGTGAAGGCTATCACTGTGGTGGGCCCAATACAAAAGGGAGCAGAGTACACATGAGACCTTGCCTTGGTCATGATGCTCCCTCTCCTCATTCCTGCCAGCCTTCTTGGGTACCTGCCCGAGTCCAGCACACAGTAGGCACCGGGCACAATTGTCCTTAATCTTCTTTTTGGTGAAAAGAGTGTATCAAGACTCTAATCTTTACTTCTTGGAGACTGATATCTCAGGCTGAGTGGGCATGTCCCTGGCTGGCCAGCCCATGACCTCCTCGATGGACTGGGCACTATTTGCATGGAAGACCCTCAGGAAGGTAAGGGATTTACCTGCTTGCTTTGTGCTCACTGGGCTCTTTTCACATCTGGCAGCTTTGAGAGAGCCAGGGAAAATCTCCAGGGAATTACAACAAATTCATAAAAGTTGCAGGATAAAAGGTCAACACACAAAAATTAGTCATATTTACACAGAACTGCAATAAAAATCAGAATCCAAAACTTAAAAAAACTACAACTTCAATAACTCCCAAAAGGTAATACTCAGATGTAAATCGGATGAAGCATATATAGCATCTGTAGCAATTTACCTCTGTGGTCTTCTCCCCAGACCCGTAATCCCAGTCTACTCATGACAAAAGTCATCAGCATATTTTAAGAGAGGGGTTTTCTATAATTTAACCTGACTGGTACTCTTCAAAACTCTCAAGGTCACCAAAAACAAGGAATGCCTAAGAAACTCCCAGCTGAGAGGAACCTAACGACACACCATGGCTAAATGTGTGGAATCCTGGATGGGATCCTGGAATGGAAAAAGGATATTAGGTAAAACTAAGGAAATCCAAATAAGGTGTGGACTTTGTTGATAACATTTGCTGACTGTGATGTTAATAGTGGGGGAAACTGAATGTGGGACATATGGGAACTCTCTGTATTATCTTAGTAATTTTTCAGAAATCCTAAACTAATCTAAAATAAAGTGTAGTAAAAATGGAAGATAGAAAATTTAATGAATTAGATAAAGGATATATATGAAAAATTTATAGCAAACTCCACAAGTTCTGTGGAGAAAGTTGAAAGATTTTACTTTGAAATTGTGAATTAGACAAAGATTCCTGCTATCACCATTTCTATTTCATATCTTGATAGTAATATTATACAGTATGCTAATGGGAAGCAGAAAAAAAGAGATAGGTATCAGAAAATGAGAAACAAAGTGTGATTAACAGATGATTAGATTGTATGTGAGGAAAACCTAAAAGAACTAAGGTTAAACTAGCTGGACACGGTGGTGCATGTCTGTAACCTCAGTACTTGGGAGGCTGACTCAGGAGAATCACAGGTTTTGAGACCAGCCTCAGCAACTTAGTGAGGCCTTCAGCAATTTAGTGAGACCCTGTTTCAAAAATAAGAAATGAAATAGGGCTGGGGCTATAGCTCAGAGGTAGAATGCCCCTTGGGTTCAATCCCCAGTACCAAATAAATAAAATGAAAGAGCTAAGGTTAAACCATCCAATCAGTAAGTGTATATAAAGGTGACTGGTTATGGCATAAATATACAAAAAGGAAACTTTCAGCCGGGCGTGGTGGTGCACGCTTGTAATCCCAGTATTTGGTAGGCTGAGACCGGAGGATCTGGGTTCGCAGCCAGCCTCAGCTACTTAGTGAGGCCCTCTGCAACTTAGTGAGACCCTGTTTCAAAATAAAGAATAAAAAAAGGGCTGGGGGTGTAGCCTGGACGTAGAATGCCCCTGGATTCAATCCCCAGTACCGCCAAAAAAAAAAAGGAAACTTTCTGTAGCAACAAATGGTATGAAATGAAAATAAAAGTAACAAAATGTAATTTGTAAGCTATCATACCAAAATATTAAATATCTAATAAATCCAGCCCAAGAATGTTTAAGAACTGTATGGAAAATAAAAAATGCTACTTAGATAAATTAATGAGCACCTACATAAATATAAGTATAATATGATCATGGAGATGAGGATTCAATACTGTAAACATGTTAATTTTCTGGAATTTAACCTACCGATTGACTGCAATCAAATAAAATGTCCCAGAGGTTTTGTGGGTGAACGTGTTAATTTATGCATGTATGGAATGTGACCTAATGATAACACAATTTAAATTGGCATGCAATAGGTCAAGCTTAGCCAAAACACTCTTTAGGTAATTATAGAAAAGAGCCAGGCATGGTGGCACATGTATATAATCCCAGTACTTTGGAGGCTGAGACAGGAGGATTGCAGACTTGAAGCCAGCCTCAGCAGCTTAGAGAGACCCTAAGTTTTTGAAATGAAAATTAAAAAGGGATGGGGGTGTAGGTCGGAGGTAGAATGCTCCTGGGTTCAATCTCCAGTGCCAAAAATAAATAAAATGAAATGAAATAAATTAAAAAAGAATAGAAGATAAAAGGAGTTACCCTACCAGATAAGTAAGAATTATTACAATGCTCTAGCAATTAATTTTATGGTATGGTGCAGTTGTTGACAAGTAGACCAATGTAGCTAGAGTTCTGAAACAGACATGCTTACATATGGAGCTCTGATTGATAAAGCATGTGCAACTGCAGAACAGTGGGGAAAGGAGTCTTTTAAAATAAATGACAGTGAAACAACTGGCTCTCCATATAGAAAACATCTGGAACCCTCCTGATGCCACACAAATGTCACTTGCAGAGGGATTAAAGATCCAATTTTAAAATTGTTGTAAAAAATTTCAACTATACATGAAATCATCTAAAATGGCAAAATGAGCCTTTATATGTTTCTGTCATCTAGAGAACCAGCAGTGTGGGTCAAGTAGGGCATGGATAATGCTGGAAGGGAAAGGACTGAAAGAGGTTGGGGGAGTTGGTCCATTCCTGGATTGCAAATGATATGGGATGGCCCCAAGCTATTTTCACCGTGGGTAGGCCCTCCAGGGATACCAGCAGGAGGGGACCCTCCTCCAACACATGAATTGCTACCAGTCTGGGTATGATTTGTCAGGGAAGTATCATAATGAAGGCCCTCTACTGTCAAGATGGGATTTGGAGCTTCTGGTTGGGAGGGCTTTAGGCTGGTGGTCAGTTTGTGAATCAGAATGGGGTCACCCAAACTGGAACCACAGGGTGATAAGCTGAGGGACCTTGTAGAAGAAGGGTGCCATCTTTTAAAATTTATTTATTTACTTTGCTTGTTAATTATACAAATTCAGGGGGTTCACTGTGACATTTCCATACATGCATATATCATGCACTGATCTTCTAGCCTCTCTGGCTCTCTCTCCTCTCTCTCTCCCCTCCCTCAACCCTATTCTCAATTTCTAATTTTCCCTCTTCTACTTTCAGGACATATTTTATTTTATTTTTTAGTTTCCACATTTGAGAGAAAACATGGTACTTGTCTGTATCTGGCTTATTTGGGTCAACATGATGTCCTCCAGTCCCATCCACTTTCCTGCAAATGACAGAATTTCCTTCTTCTTTATGACTAAATAATACTCCACTGTGTATATATACTACATTTTCTTTATCCATTCATCCATAAGGCATCTAGGCTGATTCCATATCTCAGCTCTTGTGAATAGTGCCATAATAAACATGGATATGCAGGTGTTTCTTTTGTATGCTGACTTCATTGCCTTTGGGTGTATGCTAACTTTATTACCTCAAGAGAGGTATAGCTGGATTATACAGTAGTTCTATTTTTAGTCTTTTGAGGAACCTCCATACTGTTTTTCATAGTGACTGTACTAATTTATACTCTTGCCAACAGTGTATAAGGTTTCATTTTCTCCACATCCTCGGAAGGGCACCATCTTGAATGTCTCATCCACTCATGGGTAGTTGATAGATCAGATGGATGCCTGCCCCGTCTCTGCTCCACATGCTTCCTTTTATCTGCTCTCACTCTGTTTTTTGGGGGGGATTGAACCCGGGGGCATTCTATCCCTGAGCTACACCTTAGCCCTTTTATTTATTTATTTATTTATTTATTTTAGCCTGAAACAGGGTCCTGATAAGTTGATGAGGGCCTCACTCAGTTGCCAAGTCTGGCCTCGAATCTGTTCTCCTCCTGTCTCAGCCTCCCAAGTGCTGGGATTACAGGCATGTAACACTGTGCCTGGTTTAGCTGCCCTCACTCTTGAAAGGGCCTTCAGCAAAATTGAGGAATTCCAAGATTCCAAAAGAAGTTGAATTATGGTTTTGTCAGAGATTTCACTGAAAGTTTGGGCCATCTCTAGATCCACTCTGCCCAGGAACAACTCAGCTGCTGTGAGGTTTGCACTTTTCCTAAGCTTTGGCTTTAGTGCCTTAGATGCAGTTAGCCCCCCCACTTTGTAGCCAGAATGGGGTATACAACCTGTGTTGGTAAATTTTCAGTGTCAAGTTGACTAGGAATTCCCAGACAACCAGTAAAGTATCATTTCTAGGTGTGTATATGAGGGTGTTTCCAGAAGATACTGGCATTTGAATGAGTGGATTGAATAAGGAAGATTCACCTTTACTCAATGTGTTAGCTTTTTATTACTGTAAGAAAATGCCTTACAAAACTCAATGAAAGTGGGAAAGATTTGTTTTGGCTCATGGATTCAGAGATTTCAGTCCATGATCAACTGGCTCCATTGCTTTGGGCCTATGGTGAGGCAGAACATGATGGCAGAAGGGCAAGACAGGAAAGTTGCTTACCTCACGGCAGCCAGAAAGCACAGAGAGACAGTGAAAGGGGCTTGGGACCAGATATAGTCCCCAAGGGTAGGCCCTCAAGGACCTACTCCTTCCAACTAGGTTCCACCTCCTACTGTTTTCACCACCTCCCGATATTCCAGGCAATTATAACCCATCAATGGATCAATCCACTGATAAGGTTGAGTCCTTGTGATCCAATCACTTTCCAAAAGTCCTACCTCTGAGTATCGATTCACTGGGACCAAAACCTTCAACACATGAGCCTTCAGGGAACAGACCAGATCCAAACTAACACATCTGATTGGCTGAAGCCCAGATAGAACAAAAAAACAGAGGAAGAGGAAAAGTGAAGTTTCTCTTGCTCTTTATTCTGGAGCTGGAACACCCTTCTCCTGCCCTTGGATATCAGAACTGCAGGCTCTGGCCTTTGGACTTGCACTGGAGGCCTCCTAGATTCTCAGAACTTCAGCCTTAGACTGAGACTTGCACCATTAACTTCCTTGGTTCTGAGAACTTTGAGCTTGGACTGAGCCAGGCTGATGAATTCACTAGTACTCTAGCTTACAGATGGCTTATGGGGGAGAACTTCTTAACCTCCATAATTGTATGAACAAATTCCCCTAATAAATGCCCTGTCATCTATATATCTCTCTATATCTTATTGGTTCTTTCTGGATAATCCTCAGAGTTTAAAGTGGAAAACTCAGACTAGAAAGCCCTATTCCCAAACCTGGAGACATCTGGGAGCTGAGTTTCAACTTCTGGTCCCCATGGCCTTTGAGATTTTGGTGGTACAGCCCATCTGAAATAGAAAAGGGAGGGATTTGCTTTTCTTGAAGATAAGGGATGAAGAAAATGACAGACAAGCTCCTTCTGGACACAGTACCCACACTCATGTGCCATGAACATGTGAGGTTCCGCTAGTGAAGACTGCCGTAGGTAGGGGTGATGATTGGTCCAGAGTAGCTGGGAAGATAAATTGGAGTCCCATCCATAGGGAGGGGGCAACTTTCTCCAGAGGCCAGAATGTCCTCCTTCAGGAACTGTAGCCACTGTCACTGATGAATGGCAATGTTTTTGGAACTTCAGCATATGTTGCTGCCTTGTGTGCCAAGCAACATCTCTTCAAGGATCAAGGGGAAGTACACATGGTTGATATTAGTGATAAGTGATTCACTCCTCCTGGGTACACAGTAAATTGAATGTCCTGGCTCCTTATAGTTGAGTCGGGCTATGTTATTAGTTCTTGCTAATGAGTTGTGAGTGGACATGAGGTGTGCCCTTTTCCGATTGCAGCATTTAATTACTAGTATACGACCTTTTAGCTCTCCTTCCCCCTGCTACAATGATTATAGAGGCACATGTTGATGATGCCTCTGCCAGCTTGTCCCTGAGTAGTTATAATGAGCAGAAGCACCTCTGATGACCTGCACTGGATATACAATATTATGGTTTGGATATAGGATGTCCCCTGGAAGAGCTTATACATTGGCCAAATGTTCAGAGATGATATAATGGAATCATGAGGGTTCTAATCTCATCAGTGGTTAAGTCCATTGATGGATGAATGGAGTTATTGGGTGGTAATGTAGGTAGGTAGGGTGTGGCTGAAGGAGGTAGGTAATGGGGGTATGTGGCCTTGCAGATTATATATGATCTTGCCCCCTCTGCTAGCTCACTATCTCTGCTTCCATTGCTATGCTCTGAGCCCTGTAGATGTTACCCGGCCTAACATTGACTGAAACTTCTAGAACTGTAAGCAAATAATTCTTCCTTCCTCTAACTTGTAGTCTTAAGGTATTTTGGGTCACAACAGTGAATACTGACTGAAACACAGTGTAAGAAAGAAACAGACTTTTTTTGTTAAGTCACTGGGATTTGGCGATCATCACTACAGCAGTACCTAACCTCCCTTGATTGATTATCTCATACCAAATTGGGCGTTTCCATGTAGTTAGCCACTGTCTGGTGGTATGCTAGATTTAGAGTCCTTTCTTCGTTGAATAGATGGGAAGTGGGAAGGTGGGAGTCTGGGAAGGATGGGAGAGGGGAGGGTGGGAATCTCACTTCCTTTACCAACGAATCCACATATTCCTCTATGAAGAGTATATCAGGATGGCAACTCTCCCTGGCCCCTGGCCCATACCAAACTAGAATAATTAGGTTAAAAGACCCTGTTATTCTAAAGAGGTAGAGCAACAATTGCAATAGACAGGTATGCTTATATGGTGACCATGGAGGTGTGCCTGATCTCCATATGAGAAGTTGCTGTCAGGGGCACAGTTACTTGTCAGCCCTAGCTGCATTGTGCAGAGGCCAAGCTTCCCCTTGTGCTGCTCTCCCCCAGTGACTGAGAGCAGCAGAGATGATAGTGCCAGCCTGTGCAGGACCAGAGGGCTCAAGTAACTGCATAAGCAGGTAGCTTGGACCCCCATACCACCCATCACAGTTAAACTGGTGCCTCTTCCCCACCTCACATCTATGGCCATACAGGGGTGGGCCCTTTATAAACAGCTGAAGAAGGGAAAAGGCCATAGCTGGTTGACAGATGGGCTGGTTCAGTTTGTGGGTACAAGCTAAGAATAGGTGGGCCAGGAAAGAGAGGACTGGAAGAAGCTCCCAGATGTACAGGGTCTCCTTCAAGAGCACACAGAATACTTGAGAGAGAAATGGTGGTGGGGTTTGAGGGTCTGGCATCTTCTATCTTCAGTAAGTTTTGAAACTCATTTTCCCATGGGACCCCAGATCAGGTGTCCACTGTCTTTCAAGACTACCCCAAGTATGTCTTAGAAGTAGTGTTCCAGTTTATTTCTCTAGCCCTTTTGATTTTTTTCCAGCCCGAATTTTGGTCTATATACTTGGTTGGACCCAAATTAAAAAAAAGACAAAGGGCAAGAGAGAAAAACAGAGAAAGAAAATTAAACAGAATTCTAGAGTCAAGAGTGCAGGACTGGATTCTGTTGGAGCAAATCTTAGCCTGGCCAGCGGAAGAGTTCATGTTCAAATTCTATCACTCTCTGTGCTACTTCAGACCATTGGACTGAAACTCACTGGAGTCCCATGGCAAAGAGCTCTCTTATCCCCTGATACTTTTAATCATCTTGGTATAAAAATATTCTCCAAGTTATTAAGAAACAAAGTATATCTGCCTCAGTATGATTGCCTTACTGATTCCCGTCCTCTCTCACCCTGGAGATTCTGGTCAGTAGGAGAGTTTTTGGAGACCTGAATTGGGTAATTATCACCATGGCAGTACCAAGGGACCTCTGGGGGGAACCCTGGAAGAAGCTGGGCCAAGATGGGAGCAAGCAAGGCCTTACTAAAATCCTGGGTCACACCTCCTGTCCCTTCCCAGCCTCACCAACTCTCCAGGTGAATGATTCTGTGGTACAGTGTCCCAGGTTCTACCTGTGGTCCTGGGCTACCCTCAGAAGCTGGCTTGTCGGCAAGAACTTCACCAGTAGAAGGGCTGGTAGCAGCTCATGGCAAGCTCCAGCTGTGCTGAGAAAACTGAGCCCCTGTTGTGGTTTAGATATAAAATGTCCCCTGCAAAAGGTCATGTATTGGCAATTCAAAAATGATCAGAGGTGATATAATTGAATTGTGCAGTTTTGATTTCATCAGTGGATAAGTTCCATTGATGGGTTAATAATTTGAATGTATTTATTGGGTGGTAATTTAGGCAGGTAGGGTGTGACTGGAGGAGGCAGGTTATTGGTGGTGTGGCCTTGGGGACTATATAGGTCCCTTGCCCCCTGCCTTTGCTCTCTCCCTGCTTCCGGCCACCATGCTGTGTACCATCCACGCAGCCTGCCCTGCCACCACCATTTATGCTTCAGAGCTGGTCCTATGGACTGAAACCTTTGAAACTGTTTAAGCTCTGAGCCCTAATAAGCCTTTCCTCCTCTAAGTTGTTCTTTGGTCACAGAGATGGGAAAACTGACTGAAACACCCACCATCTGCATTTCCTCCTTCCCTTGGGTACCTCTGACCCCTATGGCATGGGAAGATTTTAGCAGCAGAAAGGCTGCCAGGTGTTGAAAGGGAGACTTCTGCCTCTCAGATAGTCACAACGAATCTTTGGGAGGTCACGTGGAACTGACCATAACACAAAAGTATGCCCGGCAAGGGCTGCTAGCCTCAGTGTGAGCTGAGAGACAAGGAGCCTGGGCGCTGCAGCTAACAAGACCTTGGGTTGGGTATTAGTGGACAAACAGGGTCAGGAGCCTTGCTCCAATGAAGGAGATCAGGGAGGGTCAGGAGAGCAAGAAATTTTGCCATTGGCTGCTAATTTAGAACCCTAGAGAAGAAGGGCTATCCAAGAAACTCTTCTATCCCATAGGTCCCGACTTGGAGCTCTGGGCAGACCAGCAGAGCAGTCCCTGCAGGGTGAATAGGCACAGCCCTCCTGGCCTGCTTCAGGAGCAAAGGGGACCACAGAGGAAGAACCATTGTGTTAGGGTTCCTGCTGCAAGTGTCAGGTTTTCATCAGAAGGGTCTTGGAGATGCACTGACGAATGTGGGCCACAAGGACCCTCTGCACCATCAGTAGGATGTTTCAATGTGAATCTGCAAATCTTTTACACCTGAGCATGCCCTCTTCCCACCCACGCAGAGCTTTCCTGTTCTCTATTCTGCACATCCACATTAGCAAAGGAAATTTAAAAAAAATTGGTCTTTACAAAGACTGCCTTTCCTATTTCCCCCACCCCATACAATAGAACTAAATGCCCACCTCATATTTTGGCACCATAATGGCTTGCTCTTTCTTAAAAATTTTTGTTTCAAATGGGCAAGAATGACTTTGTTCCAGTGTGTCAACTATTTCAACTGAATTGTTGCTAACTCTCCTCTGCTTGAAAAGCATGGCTTCGAATGTCCTAGGGTATGTGGAGGTTGATATGCAGAGGTATGGAAAGGCCACAGCCCGGATGGATGTCCTGTGCAATATCTCCCAACCCAACAGAGAGGAAACACAATGACCCATGAGTATTTGCTATTGTTGATCTTTATTTTTCCCTTTTTGCTATTTACAAAATTGTACTTCAGTAGATTTTTTTCAGAAACATAATTTTATGTTTCTTCATGTTTAACTTTCTTGAAGTCAGGGCTGGTCAAGGTCCTTTTCATGCAAAAATGGGGACAAAGAAGGCACCCAGTCATCTCATGAGGCTCTGCTGCTCTGTGCCCTTTTAAGGGTCAGGTCATAAGAGTATTTGTCCTCCTTATTTTTTGGTGTTCACTGCCTGAACCCAGCACCACTCCTGAAGACCTGTGTGTGTGTGATTTTCTACTTCTAGAATGTTACTGACTTGATTGCTTTCAGAAGAATCCTCTGGCACTACCCCGTGTTAGGCATGACAGCTGGTTGCAGTAAGTTCTGGCAACTCCAGCTTTGCTGAGGACTACTGACCCTGGGGACACAGTCTGGCAAGATGGTGGGTGCAAATTCTCACACAAATGGAGTCCATAGAGGTGACCCTGACCAGTTGGAGTATTTAATAATTTTGTGAATATCAGGGAGATACTTTAATGCCCTCCCCTCCCTCCCCTGAAACCCCAACAATCATAATATAGATTTCATATTGATCATAGGACATCATACAACAAACACGAACACACTACACTTTCAGTAGGACAAATCACAATTTCCTTTGATGCCAGGCATCACCACGGCAGGGGATCATGCAGGTAGAAGGCTTAGTGAGTGAATTCAGTAGTTAATAGCTCAAAGGGTTAACGGCTGTATTTACAGAATAAGGAAACCCCATTAGGAATGGCCAGTCTCGGCAAAACTCAGCTCTAAATAGGCCATAACTTTGCAGCCTCGCTATTAACGAGATGACGCGAATTATAAGAATACATTGGAAAAGCTCCACTAAGACCCAACAGGTTGTCTGTTACCTCTGCAGAGGCACCCCACTGTGGCAGATGGACCAGGCAGAACTTGTTTGGAAATGTGTCAGATAGCCCCACAAAACAACTGTTTGGAAAGACAGACGGGCATTCTTTCTGGGGTTGGAAAGAAAGAGAAGGTGAGTAGAGTAATAAAGTGGGATTGTTCCTTCCCAGACTCAGAAAGGCCCTTCCCTCTGCCCAAGCTCCAAGTTACCAAGCACTCTTAAACTGGATGGAGCTCAAGAGCACTTGGCCAGATGCACTTCCAGAGCTATTTGGTGTAGGGAGAGATTTAGGAGGGGACATAGGCAGCCAACAGGAAGGGGGTACCTGCATGGCTGGGAGGGGTAGGGACAGTTGAGGACAAGGCTCAACAAGGACACTGACGACAGACCACACACAGAACACAACAAGGGGGAGATCTGGCAATTTTCAGGCAATAAGAAGGACCAAAGCCACGGCAAACTCCAAAGGTTCAAGTTCCTGAAAAGGTGTCATTGCCAAACCTCCACCGCACATTGACACATAACCTCACAGATATGAGTCGCAGTGGAG
>PVJS01042853.1:0-17321 GCA_004027185.1 Glis glis
GAGAGAGAGAGAGAGAGAGAGCTGAGGCTGGCCGCGAACCGGGATCCTCCGGTCTCCGTCTCCCAAAGTACTGGGATTACAAGCGTACGCCACCATGCCCGGTTTACTTAATATTTTTCCCATATTTTAGAATCAGAAAACTAGTATTAGAGGAAATAATGCAGAAATAGGATTATCATAATTATATTCTGTGTGTAAATTACATTTCATAAAGGATTTGAAGATAGTTTTAGCTTCCCCACATCAAAAATAAGCTCCAAGCTGGGCGTGGTGGCGCATGCCTGTAATCCCAGTACTTGGGAGGCTGAGACAGAAGGATCACAGGTTCAAAGCCAGCCTTAGCAATTTAGTGAGGCTCTCAGCAACTTGGTGAGACCCTGGTTCCAAATTAAAAAAACAAAATAGGTTGGGGGTATGGCTCTGAGGTGTAGAATGTCCCTGGGTTCAATTCCTAGCACTGCAAAAAATAAAATAAAATAAAAATAAGCTCCATATAATATAAATATTGAAAATGCAAGGGAAGGCAGTAATTTTGCATTCATTTTAAAAATTAAAAAGATTTGAGAGTTGTTCACTATAGAAGTACAAAAAAGACCTTGGTTAATGGATTTTGTTCCTTATTGTATATTTTTGTTTTTCTTTTGGTTCTGTAGATTGAACCCAGGGCCTCACACATGCTACACGGGCACTCTACCATGGCGCCAAACCCCTAGGCCCATTTCCTACTTTTAAACATCATACATTTAATTACTCCTATGTATATGCACAAAATTTAGCATACAAATCTAGTTACAGTAAAATTATTCAACTTTTAATATTCTGAGGCATGGAACTTCATAACAAAACTTCATGAAACAAAATTTTGTGTTTAATGGGATGAAGTGAACATATACAGAATCAAACAATGACTAATACATAAACTTAGTTTCTGAAAATTCCTAGTTTGTCCAGTATATGTAGCCATTTGTAAGTTGTTTAATTGCTAAATTGTATATGCTTTATATTTGCCAGTAAAGTAGTTATGAAAAAGATATTTGCTTTAATATATACAATTCTTTCTTGGTAGGACTGGAAGGCAAAGTACATAAATCGTGATTATTCAAAAATTTTTACTGAAAATATAGTGGAGCAGGTATGTATGAATGATTATTATGATGTATAGAGAATTTTTGCTGAGTTTTCCAGAAGGGATAGTTATTAGTGGAATACTACTTCATAGGACAATGTGAAATTAGAGAAATAATCCTTAGAAGTCATATGGCTTATTTACCACTTTTACAGTCTTAGGATCATATACTTATAAAAATGAGATTAAGAATAATTTAAAGCTATTACTTTAAAAAATGCTCCTAAGTGTTGTAGCTTTGTGAAATCACTTAAAAAAATCATTAACAGATCTCTGGTGTTGACTTCCTTCTGTGAAAGTTTATCTTTGAAAGATAAACTCTTTTTAAAGGAGTCTTATCTCTGAGAGACCTTTTAAAAAATGTTGGTGGGACTGTAAATTAGTACAACCACTATGGAGATCAGTGTGGAGGTTCCTCAGAAGACTAGGAGTGGAGCCACCATATGACCCAGCTATACCGCTCCTTGGTATCTTTCCAAAAGAATTAAAGTCTGAATGCTCTACTGATCCATGCATATCCATGTTTATAGGAGCATAATTCACAATAGCCAAGTTATGGAACCAACCTAGGTGTCCATCAACAGATGATTGGATCACAAAAATGTGGCATATATACAATGAAATTTTACTAAACCACAAAGAACAACAAAATTATGTCATTTGCAGGAAAATGGACTGGAATAGAGAATATTATGCTAAGTGAAATCAGCCAGTCTCGGAAAGTCAAGGGTTGATCTTTTCTCATATGTGGAAGCCAGAGAAAAATAGGAAATAAAAGGAACTTTAAATAGTCTATGGGAGAGACCAGTAGAAGAGTGGAAAGGGATGGGGTGGGAGGTAAGAAGGGAAATAGGAAGAACTGACGAAAGAGACAGTTCAAATTATGCGATGCCCATGTATGAAGGTGTCACTACCAACCTCACTGAAGTGCATGGGGAAGGGTGGGCAGTGGGTGGCACCTGAAGGGAGACACATCCAGACCTGTGTGCATGTTTCTTGCCTTCTTCTCAAGAATGGAAAGTATCATCACTTCTGAGATGCACCATTATTTTATGTGCCATGAGAAAAAAAAATACCGCTAATTAAATTGGCAATACTTCCTAGTCATTTAATTTTTTTTAATTTTACACATATCAAAAGAGCTATCTTAGACTTACTATGATACTGATGGTATTGTGTCTTCTAACATATGGTGGTGCCCTGTTTTATAGCCCTGTCCAGATGTCTTTTGGTTCCCCATATTTTCTGAGAAAGCCTGTGATGAATTAGTAGAAGAAATGGAACACTATGGCAAGTGGTCTGGGGGAAAACATCACGTAAGTTGTAATTCCACACAAGGAACTAAAACATTGGCACGTTTGGGGAGGGGAGGGGTTGGATATTCAGAGTTCAGTGGGGAATATATCATTTTTTGCCACATTCTATAGATTCTTGGCATAAATAAGCTGGCTAGCCAATGCTATCAGGAGAACTCTCTTTCCAGCCTGATGTTTCTGCTAGCTGATTTTTAACACTCAAGAAGTCAGCGGTCTATCTGGGCCCCAGTTTCTCACTTATGCGTGTAATCACAGCGTGTGGTCCCTGAGGCCAGTATCCTGAGGCTGGTGTTGCTTAGGTAACACATATCTTCAGGATTGATACCACTCCTCTCTAAGGCCACTTTTTATTCCCTGCATTTTCACAGTGAGCTGCAAGTTTGCTAAGACAAACTTACTTTCTTTGTAAACATAGGAAAGAGGGATCTGTTTTGAATGTTTTTGGTGTAAGTCTGCTTTGTGTTTACATTTGGTTACAGTGACTTGGCAGGAAGTATTACTGATGTTGGTTCCATGTATTTATTTTACTTTTTCTCTGAGAACCCATAGATTTCAGCTCCTTAACCAAAACCAAGGAGTTTTTAGTGTAACACTCTGGAATATTACTGCATCTGCCCAGTTAATGTCCCCAGACTAGTTGGTTGATCAGAGAGGAAAGCTCAAAATATAAGGAAGAAGTTGAAGACGGTATATTGTGGGATAATGAAAAACAATCATTAAAAGACTTTGGGTTTCACAAAATGAAATGTGGTGAAGAATATTGTTTTTAGTAATTGTCAATCAAAAGGATAGTGTTGTAGTCAGCTCTTTTGTTACTGTGACCAAGGTACCTGACTAGAATAACTTAGAAGAGGAAAGATTATAATTTGGGCTCATGGTTTCAGGGGTCAGTCTGTGGTTGGCTGGCTCCAAGGCAGAAACTTGGTGGCAGGGTTTGGTAGAGGACAGCTGGGAAGTAGAGAGAGAGAGAGGGAGGGGAAGGGACCAGGGACAGATATAATCCCCAAGGTCACACCTCCAGTGGCCCACCTTCTCCATCCGTGCTCCACCTCTAAACCTTACTGCGGTAGAGCCCAGGCTTCAAACACATGAGCCTTTAGGGCATACTCCAGATCTAAACCGGAACAGTTGGATAAGTGGAATCTATGCCCATCAAGCAGCTGAGACCCTGAAGAATCCTGATAAAAAGTCATTTTTAGGAAAGATGTGAGGGACATCAGGAGCCTATCTTATTTATTTTATGGTTAATCCTCACATATCCATTTAATAAATAGGAAAGCACTTCACTTCCTCATTAATACACGTGAAAAGCTATGTATTTAAGTAATTTTGATCATTTTTTAATTAAAGCAGGTGGTGCACCATATTTGAGCAACTGTTATTTTTATTGTCTGTGATGAGCTATGGTTGAAAAAAAATCCAAGCTAAGATGTGTGAATTGCGCGTGGACGACACTTCATGATGCATTCATGCTATTTCCAGGATAGCCGTATATCTGGTGGTTATGAAAATGTCCCCACGGATGACATCCACATGAAGCAAATTGGCCTGGAGAACGTATGGCTTCATTTTATCCGGGAGTTTATTGCACCAGTTACGCTGAAGGTCTTCGCAGGCTACTATACAAAGGTAGTTATCCTCCCAACCCTCCTGCCTACTCCCTACCCAGTTTCTAACACAAATCTACTTTTTAAAAAATATTTCCCTGTTAAGCAAATTCATTAGTTTACTTTGCTTTTTCCAGGGGTTTGCATTATTGAATTTTGTAGTGAAATACTCCCCCGATAGACAACGTTCCCTTCGTCCACATCACGATGCCTCAACCTTTACCATCAATATTGCGCTCAACAGCGTGGGAGAAGACTTTCAGGTAATTATAATTTATGTTTTTTATATTTATTTATTTATTTATTTATTTATTTATTTATTTTTGTGGTACTGGGGATTGAACCCAGGGGCATTCTACCTCCGAGCTACACCCCCAGCTCTATTTTTTATTCTTTATTTTTGAAACAGGGTCTCACTAAGTTGCGGAGGGCCTCACTAAGTAGCTGAGGCTGGCCTCGAACACGGATCCTCCGGTCTCGGCTTCCCAAGTACTGGGATTACAAGCGTGCGCCACCACGCCTGGCTCAATTTATGTTTTTAGATTTTTCCCAAAAAAAGGTGCCATTATGAAAGGGGCTTTGCCTGCGATGCTCTTTTGGATTCTGCTTGGATGCATAATTTCAACTTTGCCGCTGATTAAAAATTCAAAGTAGTAAGCGGATGGATTTGTTTGTTTTGACTCTTTCAGGGAGGCGGGTGCAAATTTCTAAGGTACAATTGCTCCATTGAGTCACCACGCAAAGGCTGGAGCTTCATGCACCCTGGGAGGCTGACACATTTGCATGAAGGACTTCCCGTTAAGAATGGAACAAGATACATCGCAGTATCATTTATAGATCCCTAAATGATTTCCTTTTCATTGAAGTGGATTTCCTTTCGGGATGGATGACTGGCACGAACACACTTTTGAAGTTGTGCTTGAGAAGATGAGAGGAATATTTAAATAACTTCAACAGAACAACTTCACTTTGGGCCAAACCTTCGGAAAACTGTTTTTTTTTTATAAAAAAATCATATGATGTTTCTTAACGTCTGCTCTGAGCCTTAAAACACAGGTTGAAGAAGAAAGAAAAAGAAAGTGGAAGAAAATATTTATTTCTATGCTTTACTGTGTCTGAGAATAGTGACAGTTTTCTGAATTTGTGTTTCGAGTTGATAAAATATTCAGGTACAAATGTACGAGTATCCAATAAGCCTAATAATATGTTCTTATTTAAAAAAAAGTCTGAGAATAACTTTATTTATCGACATGTAGGGTAAATGTAGAAAAATGGATATAAATGAAAACTGACAGGTTTTGAAACCTTGGAAATCTGATTCTTACTGCATTTGTATGCAATTATGTGTGTATTTTTTGACCACCTATACAGGCCCCTTTTACAGTAGTTACTAAGGTAACACAAAGAAAACATTAAACAAATATTTTTCTTCAAGAAATTTTGTACGAACACAACCAAGGAGCATATCCATTCGGAACATTTATGTCTAGAGTGTTAGACCCATGATTTTTACATTTCTATTAAATTACGCCCTACGTTCCTGCAGATGGACCTTCCAAAGTGGGTTACATGAGTAGATACCAGGTCTTGTAAAACTTCACAGTCTTTCCCTTCCTTAAATATCTGAAGGATCCTCCTAAGATCAGCAAGTGTCCTTAAATCAAAACAGGGTTTCTGTTTGTTATATTTTTAAAATTATAGGAAATAGTGAAGAAAAAGAAAAAAATCATTGAGGCTAGTAGTGCATTTTATGATTTTCATAAAACTTTTTAAGTACTTGAATTTTATATCAGGAAAATAAAGTTGAGCCTTGCTTCTTCCCTTTTACTCTTTGTCTGTCTCCTTAATGTTTTCGGGGAGGGGGAGGGTTATTCAGTTTTTTTTTCTTTTTCTGGGCATAATCTCTATTTTACCATTTTTAGTCTCTATTCCCCTCTATCTTTAAAAATTCCTCAACAAAAAGATTTTTTATTTGCCATTTCTCTGAGGGTGTAAATGTCCTTAATGTAGCTACTGTTTTTAATTTAAAGGTTAAACTTGAAGCTCTTAATCATGGTGCCAAAGTTCTTTTCTAACACCATGTGTTAGAATGTTTTGAAAAATAAAATAATTTAAAATAAAAATTTGTTGTTTTCTTTATTTTTGGTGATTCATCTTAGAAGTATATAAAAGGTGGAATAGTTTCAAAGAATACCTGGATACAAAACCTAATTTTTTTCATTCTGATTGTAGGTTTAAAAATACCATAACTTAGCTGTGCGTGGTGGCACACGCTTGTAATCCCAGTACTTGGGAGGCTGAGACCTGAGGATTCCAGTTCACTGCCAGCCTCAGCTACTTAGTGAGGCCCTCTGCAACTTAGTGTGACCCTGTTTCAAAAGAAAGAATAAAAAAATAGGGCTGGGGGATATAGCTCAGAGGTCTAATGCCCCTGGGTTCCATCCCCAATACTGCAAAAAAAAAAAACCACCATAACTTATCAAAATCCTATTAATTGATTAAGTCATAAATTAAATGGTAAGATCTTTGGTCGTAGAGTACTAGGGATCTGACTTATTTTATGGTGAGGAAACAGAGGTCACATGGTTCTGCAGTATATGTGTATTTATTTAGTGGTCTCTTTGTGTCTCTGCTGTGGGCTAGGGACCATTCCAGGCACTGAAGAGCCAGTGATCAATCAGTAAGAGGATATTGTCATGGGAGACGGACTTGGGGAATAAAGAAGTGGCTTCTTTCTTTGTTCTCTTCTTTGGTGGCACTTAGTACCCAAAGTAAATTCCTATCCATCAAATAGGTGGAGGGAACATTTCAGCAATGACTTTAGTAATGATTTGTAAATTGTTTTATTGTATTTTCAAGGCATAGCAGCTGGTGTGCTCTGGAGGCCTGGCTGTCGCAACTCACTCTGGTTTTAGCAGGTGGAATTCTCAGGACAGACAAGCCAGCCGACGCACTTTATGGTACAGTGCAGGGGAAAGACGTCAGCCAGATACTTCTCCTCACAGTTTTGTTATAATGGGTGGCTGCTTCTTGTAACTATTTGAATCTCAGGCCATGTTTCCAGAAGTCAGATCAAGGCGGTGGACTGAGCACATCTATCTTCCATGTGTCTCTGGTTCCATGAAATAATATAAAATGTACTTTGAAAAAAGAAGGGTTCTTAATTAGGGAGGGAAAATGAGGAAAACTCCCATAAGTAGGTTAAAAAAATATGAAAGATGGGGAACAAGTAGGATTAGATGGATGGGAAGAATGGCAGCTTTGATATGCACTCAGAAGAAAACTCTACCAGGAACCACTAATAATGGCACGGCACATTCATTTTATGGAATTTTAAAAGCCTTTCAAAGGAATTACATATATAAATTCTACAGTCACTTATCTCTAGGACAGGTGAACCTAAGAAAATAAAGCCACGCTATTTAGAATATAATGCCACTTATGTTAAAAAGAAGAAACAGCTATATAAGTATGTTTACAGGAAATTTTCTAAAAGAACGTATTCTGCAAAGCAGTTTGAGAGATCTTGGATGAGGAAATAGAAAATAGGCCTTTTGCATTTTGTACTTCTGTGCTATTAAAAACCTTTTACTATGGGAATATATTTGCATGCTAATTATTTAAATAGGAAAAAACAGTATAAAGAAAAGGGGAAGATTCCCATAACCAATTAAATTTGAATTAATGGAAGTATATTATCAATAGTAACCGTGTGTGTGTGTGTGTGTGTGTGTGTGTGTGGTGTGTGGTGTGGGTATATTATCAGAGGGGTTTAAATGCACGTCATAATGGCACTTTTTTCTTTTTCTTTCCTATGCTGGGAATTGAACCCAGGCTTTACAGATGCTAAGCATACTCTAGGTTGAGCTACACCCTGCTTTTTCTAATTCTTAATATACATAAGAATCGCTGTGAATACTTTCCCCTGCTATAGATTCTTCAGTAATAGTCTAATCTTTTAATCTCCATCCTGTTTCATCTTTGAAAAACACTAGTAATTTACCTATATTGGTAACCTATGTAGGAGGATAACTATCCTCTATGGAATAAAAGGATGGAAAACAATACATTTATGAATTGAGTCCTCCATCTTAGTGGTAGAATCTCTTTATAATATTCCCTCATTCCTATTTTTCCGTCTGCACCTATTTTCCTGTCTGCATATGTACTTGTTAATTTCCCTGCTTGCTTCGCCCTAACACCTATGTTCTATGATATTTTAAGGACCTGTCATTCATTTGGAATATGAAATAGTTTATATAGCAGAACTTTCTAAGTTGCAGAAACGTCTAGCATTTTAAAATTCTGTTTACAGTTGAGAGTCTGTCTGTAATTCTGACTAGATGTTGACTTGGAAAATTAAAGTCCTCAAGACTTCATGAAAGCAGGCTTTCTCAGACAGCACTGTTTTTCTGTGGTCATTTAAAAAGTAGCAAATACAGATATTTAAAAAGTAGCAAGTACAGATTCTTTTTTTCTTTAAAATACCTTGATAAAAAAAACCATTGTGGTGAAAAAATAGAGGGAAATATATAAAACTTTAATGAAAGCAACAAAATTTGGACTAAAATGAAGAAATAAGTAAAACGGCACATGTGGACATGCTTTTAAGAATGCAAAGTACTATATAAATTTTTTGATAAAAAGCAGAATAATTGGGAAGGTGAAAATATAGGCTTGGGATTTATGGACTTCATACATCTTAAATCATCCTGACAACTTTTTTTAAATTATAATGGTTAGATTTAAAGTATGTTTTTGTTTTATTCTTAATATATTTAACGAGGTTACATAACAGTTATTTGTAAAAAGTGTTTCCATTGCTGGCTAGTGTTATTAAGGTGGTAGTAATATTTGTTTATGGGATGAATCAAGTAACTGGTCGTTTTGGCCTGCTGATCTGTCTTCACTGAAGAATGGTTGACTGAATACTGATGCTCTTTTGAAAGTTAGGGATGTCTACCTATTTAGCAATATAAAACACACAACCAAATTGAAAATAATTTTAACATATGAATGGAAACTATCATGCCACAAAGAAAGAAAATAGTTCAACATCTCATCCAAAAGTAAATATTAGACTGTAAAATAGAATTAAGGCATGAAGATAAAAAATATTTATCATGTAATGGATAAATATTCTAAGCTTATTCAATGATTTTAGAAAAAAAAATATATTTTTTTGGTGGTACTGGGATTGAACCCAGGGGCATTCTACCTCTGAGCTTCACCCCCAGCTCTATTTTTTATTCTTTATTTTGAAACAGGGTCTCACTAAGTTGCGGAGGGCCTCGCTAAGTAGCTGAGGCTGGCCACGAACCTGCAATCCTCCCATCTCAGCCTCCCAAGTAGTGGGATTACAAGTGTGCGCCACCATGCTCGGCTGAAAAAATAATTTTTAAAGACAGTCTTTTTAATGTTGATTTAAAATTCATTAATTCACTTGGGACTGTAATATAATATGTTAGAAAGAACCCCAAGGACATGACATTGGTAATGCAGAATTCTATACCATTCCTGCTCTAGAGAATGTTATATTTAACAAAGATCAATAACTTCTAGGTGTGAACTGAACAACACATTAAAACATTTTTCTGGTGAGTATTGTTAGATAGTTGATAATTGAAAGTAGTGCATATTGGAAAAATGTAATTACTTCATTAAACTTTTATTAAATTATTTTCATCTGGGTTTGCATATAGTTTGTATAAATATTTGCAACTGTGACATCACAGCTCCACCTTGTGGTCAAAAGAGTTAATTTTAAACAAAATATAAGATCTTTATGTTTTGCTAATCATGCTTTAAATTTTTTTCTTAAAGGTTAGTACAAATAAGAAATGGTAAGGATTGGATATTTTTAGTAATTCCTTTTAGATTTTTTTGTTGTATGATACACTATTTTAAAAGGAAGAAATGTAATACATTCTTAAGGAGTAGCTAGCACATTCCCAGTTAATACTAATGAAGTGGCTTGTTTCTTATTCTTAACTATTCTAGATTATTCTTCTAATCAATGATGAATAGGAGATATGTGCCTGTATTAATAAAAGTATACATGTACTCAGACCCAATTACAATGAATAAGGCAAATGGTTTTGATTAGACAAAATAACGTCCATGATATTAGAACAGTTCTAGAGTGTTTTCTCATAAAATGCGTTTTTAATTGCTGTGTGTCAGGTAAAAGTAAACCATAGCGTTGTCTTTCCTCATCAGCACAGGGCTGGCTGGTGATTGGCCCACTGAGGACGAGATTCCTGTGGCAAAACATTGGGCAAATTCAGATACTGAAAGTTAGGCTTTCTAGTTTCAGGTGTTTGAGGACGAACGAATTTTGGTTTTGCTGGTATTAAAGAAGGGAGATTCACTAGGGCAGTTCTAACTTACACCAGCTCTTTTATATTCAAATGTTTACTACACAGCCTTCTTGATCACCCTCCTTTCCCTGGGGCACCCCGTGCCCCTGATGCTTGACTGAATCATCAATTTTCATGTTGTCCCAGGACAGTTTCTGCCTTGATCTATGAGCCCAGATCTATGAGCCCTATGGGGGTGTAGCTCGGAGGTAGAATGTCCCTGGGTTCAATCCCCAGTACTGCAAAAAATAAAATAAAATAAAATGAAACTGCTGTCACTGTTGTTTTCTGACCAGTTATGAGTGACCTGCTTCGGTGCTATATGTGTATTAAACTTTCAATAAGTGTTTTGAAGTGAATGAATTGGTTCTACCCATCTTAAAAGTTTTTAAAAATATGCTTCAAAAAGTGTTATGTCTAAGCCAGGTATGGTGGCACACACCTGTAATCCCAGTACTTAGGAGACTGAAACAGGAGAATCACAGGTTCCAGGCCAGCCTCAGCAACTTAATGATACCACCCTGTTTCAAAATAAAAAATAAAATAGGACTGGGGGTGTAGTGCAGAGGTAGAACGTCCCTGGGTTCAATCCCCAGTACTACACACATACAAAGTCTATGTACTGACTTTATTTTTTTATTTTTTGTGGTACTGGGGATTGAACCCAGGGGCATTCTACCTCCGAGCTACACCCCCAGCCCTATTTTTTATTCTTTATTTTGAAACAGGGTCTCACTACGTCACAGAGGGGCTCACTAAGTAGCTGAGGCTGGCCGCGAACCCGGATCCTCCGGTCTCAGCCTCCCAAGTACTGGCATCATGCCTGGCTTATGTACTGACTTTAAACTACGTATTTTATCTTAGCTTTAAACTAGAAAATAGTTCCAAAATAGTAACAGGGCAGACAGTGGGTTTTCAGACGCTGAGGACAGTGCCGCCCTAAAGTCTGTTTACACTGGAACCACCCGGGTAGCCTCGGGTGCACCCTGAGCTCACTGCCCACTGGGGTTAGCCTGTTAATTTCCACCAAACATCATTTTAACATCTATCCGGTATGATCTTAGCAATGGGATAAATAATGGAGCTTACATTTTTATAATTTCAAACATATGGGCTTGCATGAATCTGTTAAAAAAGTGAATTATTTAGGAGAATTATAACTGGGGCGATGTCCGAAGAAAACAGAACTTGGAGACGTTTGGACTGTAGGTAAATGATAGTTTGAATGAAACAGACTTGGGAAGTAGTAATTTTGTATGAACATAGAGAAGGGACTTTTAACTTTTTAAAATTCGTAAATGGAATTGACCGAACTGTTTTAAAGGTAGCAAGCAGTGAATTCAAGTTGTGTGATATAATTAAAAAAAAATTACATGAGACAGGGATAGAAAAAGAGAGCGACCAAGAGAAGAGATTCAAATGTAATAATCAATCTATGTTTCTAGGTATGTGAAGAATGCACATAAACCCACATCTAACTTGCCATTGGGGAGGAGGGTTTCATCTATTAATTTGGGACATTTGTCTTGGCGTTGACTTCAGATTATTCTATTATTTTTGGATACCACAGGGTTCTGAACCTTGTTTCAGACCATTTCATCCTCCAATGGACTTCCTTGCAAATATTTGTCCAGTGTTAGACTATTTTTTTATGGTTTAAATGAGGACAGAACAAGAATTACAAAATCTGCACTTGTCTCTGTGATGTAATTAAATGGTACCCGCTCAGATGTGTGTAGCCCTGTATCCTCATCCTCGGTGATGAGATACATGTGCGTCCCACATTTCCTGCCCCTTCACAGGTAGGTGGGGCCATGTGACTTCCTTGGGCCAGTGGCCAAAGATCACAAATGATGTGGATCACTCCCAGAGCCAAGCACTTAAAAGCCCATTTTCAGGGCCCTTAAGCATGTATGCAGAGATGCCTGGGCCTCTGAGTCACTACTTGGAAGGCGGTTTCCCTTAAAAGCTGCCAGGCCACAACAGATTTGTATGAGAAATTAGGTTTTAGCTTTGTATTTCTGATGATACTAGGGGTTGAACCCAGGGGTGTTTTATCACTGAGCTACACCCCTAGCACTTTTTATTTTTTATTTTGAAACAGGGTCTCACTAAGTTTCTGAAAGTCTCGCTACATTGCTGAAGCTGGCCTCAAACCTGCCATTCTCTTCTCTCAGCCTCCCAAGTACTGGGGTTACAGGCATGTGCCACCATGCCTGGCTGAGAAATGGGGTTTTATATGTGATAACCATTGAGGTTCCAAAGTTTGCAAGGCAGCATATTTTAACCCAATACAACCACCACAGTATGAGAAGATACATACAGATACGCTATCTGACTGACAGTGGTTGGACTTGACGATTTTCCTGATATATGATGTGCAAAAGCAAGATGAATTCAGTAGAAACTGTACTTTAAATTTTGAGTTTTTGTCTTTTTGCAGGCAATGATAAGCGGTGCAATACTCTCTCCGCTGAGCAGTGGCAGGGAGTCAGGACTCCCAGTCAGCCACATGATCATGGGGGTGAACCCTGTGCCAACTGTGTTGCTGAATGATGATGTTCAGTAGGTCCAGTGTACTAAGTGCATTTTAAATTTAGGATACTTTCAATTAATGATGAGTTTGTTAGGATGTAGCTCCATGCTTATTTGAGGAACACATGAGCTTTTTAGATAGATTCAGATATGCATCATTTTCAAATAATAAAAACTTAGAGTCACCTTAGAGGTTAGTGATTTAATGTGTCATCTAAGAAGAGAACATGAGGATCAGAAGTGGTCTTAAGCTAGAAGTGGTGGCGCACACCTATAATCTCAGTACCTGGGAGGCTTGAGACAGGAGGATCAAGGTTTGAGGACAGCTTCAGCAGTATAGTGAGCTCTCAGAAACCTACTGAGACCCTGTTTCAAAACAAAACATAAAAAGGGATGAGGGTGTAGTTGGGAGGTAGAATGTCCCTGGGTTCAATCCCCAGTGCCAAAACAAAACAAGTGGTCTTAGGAGCTAGGTAGTCCGAGCTCTGTCCTATCCCAACCCAAAACAAATCCCTTTTCAAGCTTCCCTGGTTGTTGACTCTCCAGACTTTATTTGAAAACTTCCTTCAGTCCATATGTATTGGGTGTTTGTGTATGCCCATCCTTGTACCTGAAATTATAAACATGACTTACACCCTATCCTGCAAGACAGTCCAGTTACAGGCAAGCAGCAAACTTTTTGGTAATTGTGTTGAAAGCTGTCTTTTGTAGCTACCAGTAAAAGTTTTTATTTGTACATTTGAGAATGATATGAAAAATTAATACCTTTATATGGGCTTATTAAATATCGAACAGCAGAAATCATAGCCTCTCGCTTCCTTTCTTCTTACCCTCTATATGCCTCACCCCATTATTTTTGCCACACTTACAAAACATCAGACTCTTCACTCGTCCTTGTAGGTTCAACTTTGGATGTTCCTCCTGGCTAAGAGGGGGTTGCTGACTTTACAAACTGTTACTATCTCATCATCTTTACCTTGTAATGCTTGGTCAGTATATCCATGGAAGCATGGTCAGATATGAATTCATCATGCTAGATAAAGCTAGAAATAAGTGGCGTAGAAACAAGCAGAGAAGTTGGTCATGTTTTATATTTTTATTAACACAATTTCCTATCAAATTATTTTTGGTGGGGAACTGGCAATTGTATTGTACTGCTGGAAATTTGCACTTAGTTCAGATTTTATTCTCCTTAATATTATAAGCTTGTAAGCCATAACTTCACAGTCCTTACTTTCTTGTTTTGGTTGAGTCAAGTCTAGTCTAGAAAACTATTAAATTTCACTTTATTGGTTTTAAATTATAGCTTTAGTCTGCTGCAATCTTGTGAAACTGATTCTTTTACTCAACATATTTTTTCACCCTCCTCCTAGCTCATGCCACTCCAATGATGACCAAGGATCTAATAATTGCATCTCTGTCATTTATAAACCTGTTCAGAAAGACCAACCCAAACTGGAGGATTTACCATGTTCTGAAAAGCTTCATAATGAGAGTGCTGATTATGGCTATCGTGTTTCAAACTTTTAAAAACAACATATTTATTTGGAGCTAAATGAAAATAAAACTTAGAATCTTCAAGTGTTAGAGGAGTACATTAGAGACTTAGGGGTTCAGTAGTTCTCACTCTTGGTCTCCTATTAGAATTATCTGGGAGCTTTGTAAGGCATTTAGTGCTACGACCCCACCTATACCTATTACCTTTAATTCTTGGGGGTTAAGCTAGGATAACTGCAGTTCTGAAAGTTCCCTCAAGTGCTTCTGATATGCAGCAAAGGTTGGGATGAACTGCCCAGGAAGTGAATCATTCTTCTCTCCAACGGATCCACACTGTATATGCTACCTACCCATTAGTGACTTAGCAGTCATCTTGGTTAATAGATGGACTGTTATGATACTGCAGGACTTGTCTTCAGGTAATCCTTACTTTATTCAAGAATGGCCTCAAAGCCCAAGAGAAGTTTTGCTGACAATGTAATATGTCAAAGGAAGCCATCAAGTGCTTCCTTTTAGTGTGAAGGTAAAACTTCTTAAATGAACAAGGAAAGAAAAAATTATATGCTGAGGTTGCTAAGATATGGTAAGAATGAATCTGCCATCCATGAAATTATGAAGAAGGGAAAAGAAATGTCTGTCCAAGTGCAAAAGTCAGCCATACTGTGTAGATGCACAGATATTCATCACGCTTCCCATCCTTATGTGGGTAGATTTTGGATCATCTCACATCATCCCAAGAATAAGGTGAGTGCAGTACCTTATTTGGAGATAAGATATTTGGAGTTGGACTATTACTATATTTATTTCAGTACATTGTTATAAATTTTATTATTACTTATTTTTATTTTATTGTTTTGCTTAATTTATAAAACAAACTATATCATAATTATGCATGTACAGGGGAGAAACACAGTAAATATAGGATTTTATACTATCCACAGCTTCAGGCATCCACTCGGAACATATTCCCCTCCCAGGCAAAGGGGGAGCAACTGTTATTTCTGTCATGACATAACACTTTTATAACACTTTTATCCTGTGACGAACTTATTGCAAGAGGATTTTCAACAAATGAATGGAGTCATATTGACTGGAAAAAAATGTCTGATCAATTGCTAAATAGTAATCTAACTGAAATCTATAACTAAAATATCTGTTTTGAAAGACAAAAAGAAGCTGGGTGTGGTGGTGCAGGCTTATAATGCCAGTACTTGGGAGTTTGAGGCAAGAGGATCGCAGGTTCAAGGTCAGCCTTAGCAACTTGTGAGGCCTTCTGCAACTTAGTGAGTTCCTGTTTCAAAATAAAGAATAAAATAGGGTTGAGGGTGTAGCTTGGAGGTAGAATGCCCCTGGGTTCCATCCCCAGTTCGTAAATAAATAAATAAATAATAAATCAATAAATAAATGACAAAAAGAAAAACCAACTTCTCCCTGAGAGGAGGTTGTGTTAGACTCAATGAGATCCCACACAGGAAACCTGGCTCCTGCAGATGAATGGCCACCTGGGCTCCATCCAGGAGCCTGAGGTCCCCCAGCCATGTGCTGCCTCTGGTCTAGCTCCAAGAACACTAGGGCACAGTTGGACACATTTCATAAAGCTTAAAAATGGTCTTTCAGGTTTTTTTATACAACGACAAGAAAATATCAAAGAGACTAACCTCTTTCCCTCTGTCTGTAACAGATCATCGGCCCCTCCTTAAGGACTTTCCCGATTGCGCATCTGGTGTTGAAAAGCTCTTATCAGAATTCCCTTCTTAAGCCGGGCATGCTGGCACACTCTTGTAATCCCAGTACTTGGGAGGCTGAGGCAGGAGGATTGCAGGTTTGCGGCCAGCCTCAGCTACTTAGTGAGGCCCTCTGCAATTTAGTGTGACCCTGTTTCAAAATAAAGAATAAAAAATAGGGCTGGGGGTGTAGTTCGGAGGTAGAATGCCCCTGGGTTCAATCCCCAGTATTGCCAAAAAAAAAAAAAAAGAAGGTGCTTCCTTATATGGAGCTGATAGCAGTTGCTTTCCTAATTTCCTTTCCTTGGCTCTGGTTTTGCCAACTAGAGGAACACAGACTAAATTCCATGCCTTTTGCCAGTGTTGGCGATGGATTATAATGTTCCTAAGTTCGCTCTTCAAGATAAACATTTTAGGTTTTCGCGACCATCCCACCATCCTGTCCTCACGCCCCCAGGCTTCCCTCCTCCAAGAACACACTGCAGTCTGGAATAGGCTACTGCTGTGGTTCCAGTCTTCTCCTTTGATACTGTCACTGTACTTGTAGAAATAAAGACTAAGATCCCATCGCCTTTGATAGGTGTCATACCACATACACTGAAAAGATCAATGGTAGCCGGGCGTGGTAGCGCACACTTGTAATCCCAGTACTTGGGAGGCTGAGACCGGAGGATCGCGGGTTCGCGGG
The DNA here is from genome assembly GCA_004027185.1 of Glis glis. NCBI lineage: Eukaryota > Metazoa > Chordata > Mammalia > Rodentia > Gliridae > Glis > Glis glis. Next base: position 16,853 of record PVJS01042853.1, read on the forward strand.
CAGCCTCAGCTACTTAGTGAGGCCCTCTGCAACTTAGTGAGACCCTGTTTCAAAATAAAGAATAAGAAATAGGGCTGGGGGTGTAGTTTGGAGGTAGAATGCCCCTGGGTTCAATCCCCAGTACCGCAAAAAAAAAAAAAAAAATCAATGGTTTTCAAATCTGGATGCACGTTAAAATCACTTGGAGAGATTTCTTAACTACCTTGACCAATTAAACCATAATCTCTGGGATTAGGGCCTAGGTACAGATATTTTAGAAAGTGCTTCAGTGATTTAACAGTGTAACCTAATGAGTTTTTCTCTTAAATGAAATTAGTGCCAGGCGTGGTGGCGCACACTTATAATCCCAGTACTTTGGGAGGCGGAGACTGGAGGATCCAGGTTTGCAGCCAGCCTCAGCTCTCTCTCTCTCTCTCTCTCTCTCTCTCTCTCCTCTCTCTCTCTCTCTCTCTCTCTCCCTCTCTCTCTC